>JAQIXJ010001229.1:0-22431 GCA_034700185.1 Phthiracarus laevigatus
AGTTTACTAATACTATATATATATATATATATATATATATATTATAGATTAATAATATCAATTAAAATAGTCGTAATTGTTAACTAACTCTAAAGCGTGGTATTGGCTAAGTATCGATCATAACTAGGGGTAGAGATTTCCGGGACTAAAAACTGGCCAAAATGGGCGGGAATCTAGAACAAAAATATACCAAAAGCGGGAATAGGATTCGGGAAATAAAATTTATTTTTATTGCAATAAAAAATAATAATTTACAAAAAAGCGTTGAACTTAATAATATTCAATAATTTTAAATTTTCTTCCAAAAAAGATTTCTATTTTCCTTCGGTTTTAGAAGTAAGTGTTTAATATTTGAACAAAAGTCTTGAAACTATGATTCCTGAAATATAACAAATAACGTTCTATTTTCCTACTTTAGATCAATATATTAATACTTAAAAAAGGGTTTTGTTCTAACTTTATAAATTTCTTGTTAAATATTGCAAAAATGGAATTTTTTATAATAATGTACAAATTTGGGACTTTTTTAAAACCAACAAAACCGGGAAAATAAAACAAATTTTTAATTAAATAGTTATATTTGATAGAAGTTAATATTTAATCTCCCGGTTGTGTGATCAACGGAAAATACCGGGATTTACCAGGAAATCTCTATCCCTAACCATGACAATTATCGCATGTAATAAACATGAAAATTGTTGGAAAATTTTTGCGAAAATGATTAAAAAATATTAATTATAATATTCAATGAGTATATATTATTTATAATTTATCAATTAAGATATAAACTTTATTTTTTATTTTTGGGAATTTAAGTTTAAGCAAAAACTTAGTTTAGCTATAATTATATTAGCGATGGATATTAATTTCTAAAGTTATGAAAGAGCTGTTTACTCTTTTTGGAAAATAATTTTTTAAAAAGAATATCTTATCTCAAATATTTTATATTCATTTAGAGGGTTAAATGAGTGAAGCATTATATCTGCAATGTATTCGAAATTTTCTTTATATATATAACGTTACGTTGCGCTAAACATCAAATTTGCGCTTTTGGTTAAAATAATAAACAGTTCATACACAGTATTGCCATAATATTATCATAAAAATTTATTTATTTTCAATTAAGGAAAAATTAATTTAAATCGTAACTGAAAATAAAAGTTTAAATTTGATTATATATATATTCTTATTTTTTATCTTATCTTAAACTTTTTTTTGAGATTTTATGATTAATTTCTAATATACCAGTGCTTTAATATAAAGTTCATAAGTTATTATTATGCGATTAAGGCATTACGAATTTTTTATCAACCATTTTTTTAAAGTTAGCTTTATATCATTTTTTTTTCGTTCAGTTCAGTACCAAATAATACAAAAAGTAATAAACAATAATCTAGACTAATAATATTTTTCAATATAGAAGAAATTGAAATTTTGCCTTTCATTTACATAACTGTTAATCAATATTTTTCATTAGTGCCGTTTGCTTGAGCGTGCAATTTATATCTTATAGCTTTAAATAAGTTTTGTCACTTTATTTTTTATGCCCAAATAATACCATATAACTCACTAATGTTAATGTAACCACACGTCACTGTTTTCATGGCTTTCAATTTTTTTAATTTTAAAATATGGACACCACTAAACATAATTTATTTTTACTGAAAATATTATTATTTTGTTAAGTTTCACACTTGCTTTTTCCCCATTTTTATTGTTTGAACACTATTTTATTCACATTTTACTGACATCTTACATTTTAACAAACTATTTTTTAGCGACTATAGCCCGCGGGCTATTCAAAAACATTTTATGGGGGTTTTAAATTTATTCTGTAATATTTTCAAATTTTCACTACAATTTTTTAATTTAAAATCAAATAAAAATAGTCAAATAAAAATTTATGTTAATAATATCAATATATCGAGCTAACAATTTTTATATTGTTCACATTTTTCTATTTCACAATTCGGAATGCGGTTTATCCACAGATTAGTTTACTTTTTCTTAATTATGATTTTCTGGCTATGAGTGCGGCTTATAGTCGCTTAAATATAGTATATTATTGCCCGTTTGCTTAATAAAAGAATAGATGTTCTCAACCAATTTTAATCATAATTAAACGGTACAAAACATAACCAGAGGGTAGATCTTCATTTAGAACTTAACTCGCTTTTAAAATCCTTTTTAAAAAACTACAATAAAACCTAAGTATTTTAGTAACCTATTTATTAAACTTTATTTTAAACAACATTAAATACATAAATTGATTTATTGATATATGATTACGCAGTACAAAACAATTTTTGCATAATTTCATAATTACAAAATTATATCTAAATTTTCGTACATTATCTAATAATAAATAGATAATATTAACGAGTTATAATAATAGATTTTAATTAACCATTTTGTTATTACCAAAATTTTGTTAGTATTATTGTTTTTTCATTTTATTTTCAAATATTCAAAATTACTCGGCAGGTGTCCCAGACTTAGGGGAGGGTCAAACTCATCGGATTTAAGTGACAAATTTCGGCAAAAAGTTTCCATTTTTATGAAAAAAATTGCCATTTCATGGCTTCAGATTTTCATTTGGGGGGTATAGCCCCTCTGGGACATCCTGGTGCTGGTATTCGGACCCCAATCAATTTTATTTTTGAAACTGACATCTAGTCGTTCTGATCTTTAGTAGACATTTATGCATTTTTATTTTTAACCCAACAAAATATTTATTTATTTATTTATAATGATTTAAAAACCAAAAAACAAGAATTCTTAAGTATAATAAAATTAAAGAAAAAATAATTTTTTAGAAACAATGCATATGATTAATTCTTAAATAAGTTACATTTATGAAAATCGTAAAATAAATAACAAAAAAGTAATAAATTTTGGACACGAAATATCTTTCATAATAATGCTTATGTTAATATTATAGCATATTTATAGAAAAATTGATATTAAATAAAAATAATTTTTTAAAAATAATTCCCAATATTATAATCTAAAAGTAAAAATAGTTGTTTGATGTCAATATTTTTATTGTAACGACACGTGTAATTTAATGTAAATAAATTTGCTCACGTATTAAACTATATTTTACATATATATATATTTATATAATATGTATATTAATCGATTAAATAATTTATTATATAAAATCGATTAAAACGAAACAAAATCCCGAAACTAATTTTTGTCTGGCATTGAACCTAAAATATTGAATACGCGTCAATCATTAACAATTTTTTAATATAAAAAAATTATAAAGTGCTTAAGGTTAGCAATAGGTCTTAAACATGAATAGACAATGTTATAAAATCTTAAAGATTAGAATCTACTCTGCTATTCAATCATGTGTTGTCATCTTTTAAAAGTCTTTGCTTTCACTCTTTATTTAACATGAGTGTCCTCAACCATACTTGAAATGGATGGACAGATTGCAGAAGTGAGTGTTATTTCTATTTCATCGTATATGTCTTTCTTTAGGTTTGTTGTGGCTCTTTTTTGTCACATTTTTTCCAATAATGCTAAAGATAAACTGATATTAGAAAATGATTCATAGAAAATGTATTATTGAACAATCATTTTTCAAGTATTCCATAGCATTGTTTTCAGATGATGAACCGAAAAATCCACAATTTTAATGGAGATTTAGATGAAAAAGAGTTATAATACAAAAGAGTTAAAAATTCATAGCGTTTCGATACTGAGAAAGTAAAAACATTTTGCGTGAGAACGCGTTTTTGCCCCAAATTTGTAGTAAAGCAGTGTTGAGTATAAGTAACTTTTTTCTTTGACTCGATGACAGCTTTGTCGATGTTATGTAAGCGAAACATTTATATACTTTTTTATGCCTATTTCTTTCTTTTGCATAAACATGTTTAGAATTGAAAATTGAGTTTGCGAATGATCCGCAGAATTGAGTTTTATGCCATGCTTTAGCTTTTCTATTGCAAAAAAATAGTGCTGCCAAATACAGTACGCTATAGTTTGAAATGTAGAGTAGAGTAGAGTACAGTTCAGTTCAGTCTCGTATCTCATCGTAAGTTACCTTCAACTCAACCATATTTATCGATTGATTGTCTGATATTATTGAAAGGAAAAATTGGAAGCGGCTCTCAATGCAATAATGGATCTCTATATATGCTATGCTCCTATTCTGTATGTGCCTCTTATACCAACTTCTCTATATATCGTCAAAAGCATTGGTCTGATCAGTTTTATCGATTGATTGATTTTATTACGTCAATAGAGAGCGGATGGCACTGCTTATGTCATGACAATTTGTTTCATTTCCTGATTATATAATTCCATTTTATATAACGCCCATTACTTTTATCAAAATTGAAAATAAAAAAACTGTCTATAAATCGGTAACGTGTGGTGAATAAAAATGTAAACTGAAATTTACTTTAAAGTAAAACACGACTATTTTATGTTTTTTGCTGTATTTATTTTGTAACGCCTAAAACCTAGAAATATTAAAGAAAAGTAAAAATTTTATCTAAATTTAAGAAATAAGCCGTGAATATTATAATGAATTAAAAAATAAAAAAAACGTTATTTTTGAATTTAATGTTGATATTAGAAATCTTTTGATATTTTAGCTATAAATAAATTATATGTTTTGTTTTAAAATAAACTTATTCTAAAAATGTTAATTGGATTTAATAATTAATGATAATATCTTAATTTTTTTATGTCTTAAACTTTTACTGTATATTAAGAACTTTATTTTTTCGTTGGAAATCATGCGATCATTTATCGATCGAAGTTTATCTATTGATCGCACTGTTATCACGAACAATCAATTACTTTTAGCATGAATATTGATTTTGAATTTAATTTACTGAATAATCGCGAATAAAATAAATAAAATGGAAAAATACGTTAAAAGCTTAATTCTGTTAATTACAACCAAATTTAAGGTATAATTTAGTTTATTTAAAAACCATAAAAATTAACTAAATTATATCTAATTTTCATTAAAAAAATGGAAAGCTATAATATTTGTGCAGTAATTACAATATTTATAAGTTGATAAACTATGCGATCATTCACTTTAATCAAAATTAATCAATAATTTGGCAGTGGTTCTTGAATTTTAGTTGTATGGAAAACTACGCTTAATTCCTAACATTACGCAATGTTTACTTACTATATTTAGATTGATTTTTTCCAAAACTGTATTGTATATTATTTCATATTTCAACATTTATAGTAAATTTTTACAATTTAAAATTTATATTATAATATAAATTTTAAGTGGGCGACAATATAACGTAATTTATTATTAAACAATCAAAGAACAGTCATCCAAAAAATGATCTCAGTTTCTTGCTTTCCTCTCGAAAATTTTCATTTTTATTATTTATTTGTTAGGCTTACTCGTTAAAGTTCAAAGTATATTAAGATCATTTTGTTCCTTTCAAATTAAAGTTAAATCTCATCAGACTTGAGGAGAACAGACGGACAGTACTGACAACGATCTCCTTAAGCTCATTTTTTCGTTGATAAAGTGAGCTGAAAAGTAGAAATGAAAATTTAGGCTCAGCCTATGGTTACACGTAAGGCTTTGGGCTAATAAGTTATAACTTGTCGTTGGCAATGGCTTAGGCGTCTATTTTTTCCTAACCTTAGGCTAATAAAAAATAATCTTTAAATGAATATTTCAAAAGGATGCGCCGTATTTGAAACATGAAGCTATTATGCTTTTCTCTATTCGATAATTTCGGTTTACACTTTAATAAGAATTACGTCATTTACTAAGAGGTTAGACCGCCTATTTTTTGTTATAGGCTTAGGCTTACGAACTAACAAAGACTTAGGCTGTTGGCTGAGCCTAAGCTTAAGGTTAGGCCGACTAAACTTTCATATCTTTGAAAAAGTTGTTTCATTTTTAGTTTACCACACGTTATTTAGTTAGTAAAGGCAAACAAAACCGCATTCATTGCAATAAACTAGCCATACATAGTGTTTTAAATTATTTATACAAGTTATTTACTCTTTTTGTGTTTGTGTGATATAAAATAATATTTTGATAAAAATATATTGCAAATTAAAATTGTTTGAAAATGAAATACGCATTTAATTATAATATAAAGCTTATACACTATTTTATTGTAAGTAATATTTTAGTCTGCGTCACAGTAATTCCATTTGTTAGGAAAAAAGTTTTCAACTTTAGTACAGTATAATAAAGTTATGCATATATTCAAAATGGAAAAACAAATTTTGATGCAATAGTAATATAAGCGCAATAATAAATATAATAATAATAATAGGAATAGCGATAGCAATAGTCTTTTTTTGATATAGTTTTGGTTGATTTTGTTGTCTGTGCATAAAGTGGATCAATAACCCAACCAACAGCCACACTATGATCTAATGATAGGGTCTGTCAACATTATCATCACCAAAGGAAAGCTCAACTTAAGTTAGCGTAAGGCATACATAAAAAAAGAAGCTTTAAGTTTGGTGTGTGTGTAAAGTGTTTTTACGCCTGTTTGCAGCGATTCAAAAGTGCTTTGTATTTCGTTGTGAAAGACATCTGTATCACACTCAGGGGGAAAATAAGTTAGTTTATGCCAACAAATATCTTATCTACACCTGAAAATAGTTTACTCTCTATTATAAGTTAAACATTGACGTTGTTTAGGATACATATCGCCCGACAGACTATTATCACTGTTTGCGCGAATTACGCATAGAATCCCAAATAATTATAATCATATTTTTGTTGCCCAAAAAATATGATATGAAAACCAAAAATAGTCTGTATTGTGATGCTAATAGTGACGATGATAGGAATAAAATACATAATAAGTTAATAATAGCTGCGTTCAATTCACATAAATGGGGAGAACATCAATACATGCACACACATACACACACATACACACACATACACACACATACACACACACCGTTTTTTCTATTTGTATGATTTTATATTTCGATTCTGTATAAGTTGATGGTTCGCTGTTAACGCGATTATAGCGCCATGTTATAAATATAATAGAAAAAACATTTTGAAAAAAATGTTGGCAATTAATGCTGCCATGAAATGGCAGTCGATCATCAACGGTAGCATAACAGAGCAATAACGCACTGCACTATTGGAATGCAGTGTGTGTATGGAATACGTGCGAGAGTTGTGGCGTTTTTAGGTTTTCATGAATTTCCACTTACGTGCGTGCGTTTCACGCTTCGATTACCTCTCACTCGAAAATGGGTAAAATAATGTCAAAATGCGGTGCAATATGGGATAGTGTTTCGGTTGCGGTTTTAAAGCACTTTTCTTATCTCTACGTTTCTTTATTCGTTTTCGTTTTCTTTTTCTTTGTTTAAGTGGAGATGCATCGCATCGTCATCGACATCAATGATAATCATCATTTGCCGAATTTGTTATGCTTTCAGTTCATTTGTTTTTTTTCTTTTGCTTCTTCAGTGTGGCATTGATTGCGATCGCCATTTGATGGCTGGTAATGATGAAGCAATGCTAAAATGACATTAAGTATTATGTATTATATATTATTATATGCGTTCTTATTATTATACTCATAAAAGATCACAAAGCGTTTCTGTATACAGTCTAATACAATCTACTGATATTTTTGCTGCATTTTGTTTTGTTTTGTCTGTGTAGCGAACTTTAGTTTTATTTAGTTTTCCAGTATATGGAAATTATTTGAGTTTCTGGTCAATTGCTAACACACCAGAGAGTGAGTTAAAATTACTTTTATGCCATCAACATAATAACATAATGATCTTATGTTTTTTTCATTTAGCCTATCATTCGAATTGAAACGAAAATAAATAAAAACATAAACCACAAGTAGTTTGTAGATACACACACATATATATATATATGAAAATATAAAGATGGGTTTTTTATATGATTGTGGATATGGGGACAAATAAGCATCGATGCAGAGTAGAGTAGAGTTGAGTAGAGTTAGTTCGCTCTCACTCTCACTCTCGCACACAACACACTACCATTGATTGTATTGCTTTTGATGCATTTAATGGCACTTGGATTCTGGAAGAAGATGCCCACAAAACAAGCAGAACACTATTTTCTAATGTTATATATGGTTTTTTTGTTGTCGAGTGTATCACGCATTCGCATATAAAGAATGCATGTTTGAATTCGCTTTTGATGATTATTATAAGGTCATAACTTTGCTACCATATGGCCCGTTGTTGTTGTTCACTACCATTAACCATCAATTCTCCAGTTCCTATTGACATGTTCTCGATTATTATGATATTGGGATGCTTTTATAGCGTTATGATGTTCATGTGCTTCGCCAATATTCTCTGCTCTGCAACTGCTTCTGCTTCTGCTTCTGCTTCGCTCTTTTAACTGTATATTACATAAAACTCTATTTCCAAATGTACTGCAGTTTCGTATTTGGTGTATGTGTTGTATGTTCGCTCTCTTTTATATCTATCAAAAAATATGCCACACACACACACATACACACATTTGCCAGCCTTAACGTTACTTCTTTTTATTGGCAATTCCAATCCTATTTGGTTCTCCAGAGAATTTCGACTGGGGTTCAATTAATTCAGAGCGGCAATAGTGGCGGCGAACACAGCTATAAGTTGGCCTTTATAGCGATCCGATTGATTTATTGATGGTTAATTTGGTAAATGCATCCAATGTTTCCATAGTGATTCCTAGTAATCAGTTAAAGGATTTTTCGGTATTAACCCCTTTTCAACGTTTTTTATTCGTCACAATTGATTAGCGAATGATTTTTTATTTGATTTTTACGTTCTCTCCGATAATTGCTAACATCATATAAATATAAGATCTGTTGAATTTTAATATATATAATAGATTTTTAATTTAATTAATATATACGAAATGAGTTTTTAAAAATTAAATTATAAACATTAAATTTGTTTTATTTTTAATTTGTGACTAATAATGTTGCATGCAATTCACTTTATTGATTAATAATAATGCCTAAAGGCGTACGAGTTAGACGTTAATTCTGACGCCAAGGGATCTTCACTTTGTTTCGTCATATTTAAATTTAAAATGTTGCCATTTTTAAAATTATCAATAAAATTAAATGACATTTTATCTTTGGAAGAACTTTTTATTAGCAAGTCTTCTCACAGAAAACTTGAACATATGGATTTGATTATGTCTGTCCTTCCATCAGTACGTACGTTCGCATTGGACTTTAGCATAATTAGAGTTGTGTTGAGATGAAAGAAATTATGCTTTTTAATAAACTTTTTAACTAAACCCTAAATCTAAAGTTTTAATCATTACTATAAACTCTCTATGAATTTGTGTTTCTTATTTTTATCCGATAAATTTTGTCATTTACTAATTTAATATTATATATTTTATAAGATAAATATTTGGACAAATATTTTGACCATTAAATTCGTTCAATTAATTACTTATTCGTGAAGTAAACCAACAGACAAATAAACTTTCCAGTCATCGAATTACTTCGAATGCAAACTTGAGGTACAGATAGAAAGGGAATTTGTGGAATTTTATGCGCGAAATAAACTGTTGGTTGAAATGAAATCAATATTTATAAATTTATGAAAGTTTTCACATTTGTTTTGTTAAGCTCTTGTTTTAATTTTGTAAAAATATATAATCATTAGAACCTTTATTTTACTTAATAGTTTTTATGGGGATTTGCATTCAGACTATATTATACCAAAAATAATCAAATTTGTTAATTTTGTTTTACAAAAATCTTTTAATGTTTTTATTATATGCTAAAAAGATCTCTATTATGTATTAATTCTTGTTTAAATAATTATTACTCTTTTCAATATGTTTTTAATAATTAATTTCTTAATTAAATTATAAGTTTTATTTTCTTAATCATATCTGACTCACCATTTACAGTATTTATTTTTAATCATATTTTACTCTTGTTTTAGAAATTAATTTTGAAAAATTATGAAAAGTTTTAAATCTACAAATTTGCGAAGAAAAATTTAAATTTTTATTAAAATTAAAACGTATAAATAATTTTAATACATAAACATAAATTGTATAAAAAACCCTAAAAACTTTCTAATCTGAATTCATCAGAATCTATTCTCAGCTATAAGTTATAAGATGATATAAAAACCGAGCACTTTTCGGAGTTTTATCTATTCATATTTATATTTTATTATCACCATATATTTCCTGTTTCTTCAATACATTTTTAAAAACATTTTTTGTTTGATTCTTTGGTATATCGACAGGAAAGCTTCAATTTAATGACTTAAGATGCAGGGAATAAAACAAATTATCAAAAAACAGGTTTAAAAATGTCTATTCAGATATAAAATTAATTTACTGTAAAATTGTTAAATATATTCAAATATTTAATTTTTGAGTAATTTTATTTATTTTGCAAGTTTTTAATTTAAAAAATCTTAGTTAGACTACATCTTTGTTATAATCAAAAATGCGAACAATACATATATAATAATATTAATGGCCGAAAATTCCAGATGGAATATAATAGATATTTTCTCATCCGTTTTCCCCTTTCAGACCGCATCGCACGTATAGTATCTTTTCGTACATAACTGTTTGATTTTATATCAACTAAAGCCAACTCCAATTTGTATCGATCTTCAGCGAGCGATCTCATCGTTGATTTTAAATGCCATTCGCTAAAAAGGATAAAGCCTTCCCATCTTACTATTTAATGACTTTTTCTCATCATTCAAATGTTACCCATTCATTCACATTTCACCTCTCTTTGAATCCACATCTCTGTTTCCCCCACTCTTTCTCTTCTTTCCCTCTCGCGTCGCTCTCACTCTCCATCCTCTGTTAATTTTAAGCCACTCGTCTTCAAACGCTTCGATTCAATACATTAGTAGTTGAAAAATTTATTTACTAATATGAGCATTACTGTACTGTATAGTCGTTTTCATTTGGCGTACAAATATTTTTTCTTTCCACTTCTCCCCCATTTATTGTGCGATAAATGATTTGGTTTTAGCAATTTATGGGAAAAACTTATGTCAAAAAGTAAGAATATTTTTTTAAACATTTTCGGTAAAATAGAAAATTTATGTTTTTAATAATTTCTCTCTTTTTTGATAACAAATAAACATTCACCAAATACGAACTGAGAATGTTTTGACTTTAAATTAAAATACATTTTAATTTTTTGTTTCTGTTTCTAATGCCTGTCAAACGAATAAATATTTGCGCAAAAAAAACTGCAACATAAATACTAGCGATTATTAAAAGGGAATGACAAACTCCAATATTAAAGAATCTAAAATAGTATGAAAGAGAGAGAGAAAAAAATTAGTTTTAGTAAACCAATAATTTAATACTACGTTAAGTAAACCATATTTCGGTGATTGTTGTGAACGAGAGGCGAAAAAAAGCTGTAAAGATCGCAATCAATCAATGTTATCAAATTGCGCGTACACTTATCTAATAAAAAAGACGACATCATCGTTATATCGTTATATATAGATATATCTTATATATATATATATTAGAATATAAGTTATCAGTTCGTTTTTTATTTCGATCCGTTCTCGCATCAGCTTTCGTGTTATAGTTTATAAATAACTTTTGGCGACAGAGATAATTGTTATTTCTATTTATACTCTTTTTACACACTTTATAATATATATCGACGTGTGTTCAATAAACTGATAAATATTTTTCTGTTGTGTGAGTATATCGCGCTCTATGTTTGGTGTGAGTTTTAAAAAAATGAGACAAAAAAGCTTACATTTTATTATTGGTAAGACTAAAACTTTTATATAACAGTGTTTTCGATTATAATTGACATTTTGTTCCGCTTGTCATAACAAAATATTATATGTTAACTTTAGAATAATGCAACGCTAAAGCCATTTGACTGTGTATTTTATTCCGTTCTAACTCGATATGTCTATTTAATACGTAACATGTTTTAGTTTTGATTTGGATTTTTAAATATTTTACATAATCATAATAATAATAATAACCGACTGTCACTGAATATCTATTATTTCGTTCATAAAGGGGAGGGCAACACACGGAGCGGGGATGAGAGAGAGAGAGAGAGAGAGAGAGATTAGCTGAAAATATTTGAGATGAGTGTGGTATGATTTGTATTGAAATTTTCTTGATTTGCCATTGATTTTTTCTTTTACATATTTTGTTACAATAAGTTTTAAATTGAATTTAATTAAATATATTGTTTTCGGAATAAGATAGAATCTATAAAAAATAAATATGTTTAAGTGTACAGAATAGAGATAGAAAAGTATAGAAAAATAGCAAATAAGGGGCGATAATGGGGACAATCTTTTAGGAAAGATGCAGACAATGGAACAATAATCGCAATTGAATTATTTATGGAAAATAAACTGATTAAAAATTTTTTCTTTAGTAATTAAATTTCTGTCTGTGAAAACTATAGAATAACTACAAATAAGTTATGATAGAGTAATGGGAATCAAATTAAATAAGGTGTGGGTAATGGCATTTAATCAGTATTTTTAAATGTAATCGAAAGGTAATGTTTTTAACGGACTTTCAATCATCACCGGAAAAATCAATATATGTTAACATTTTCTGTTCATACAAGTAGAATATGAGCAAATAAAAATTTTTGTTATGTATAAAAAAGTTTGGCGTTTTGGCTGCTTTCTTGGTATTTGTATTGTCCGTAATGTCAATAATTACTGATGTATTAAACAACTTTCCAATTTATTTAAATAATGTATTGGTTTAATGAAAAAAAAACGAGAACAAATATCCGAAACATTTTGATCTGTAAATGTTTAAAGTTTAATATAGAGATTACGCTTTCATTGCAATAAAAAAATAACAAATTTTTTCTTTGCAACAATACATTTTACTTTATAGAATAAATGAGTTTATGCGCGAAAATTCTAAAATAGTATAACGCTATAAATAGTATTTAAGTGGATGTATTTTAAAATTAGATTCAGTCGGTGTTGAGTGTCCGAAATCTATCACAAAAGTGGTACCAGTCGTCAGCTGACCGATGTTTACATACGCATTATATGAACTATTATATGCATGAACCAAACTAAAATAACTGCAATCTAATTTTTTTATTAAAAAGCCTCCTATCGTGTACACGCACATACAAACTTTCCAAATCAAATGCTACATTTTTTCGAGTTTAGAGAAAATGTAAAAACATAAATAGTGAAAAAATACTTATTAATTGTTATTAACATTTATTAATTTTAAATATACATTCTAAATTAAATGTATAATTTTAGTAAAATTGTTTTATTGCTTTAATTTCAACATTATTTTGGTTTTATTTGAAGTTTGATTAGCCTTTAAACTGTCATAATTTCTGTTTAATACTGTAAGAAAAGAATATAAAACAATTAGAGTATTAAAGCAATTTTGGTAGATTTAGTTGAGCGCAACATATTATTGACAGCGATCAATATGTCATTTTGATTTCAAATTTGTATATACATAATTATTATCCCACTCTAAAATTCTTATTTTAGTTTTGGCGGAAATTAAGCTTGTTTTTACTCGTATTAATAATAAAAAGAAACGCGTTAAATGTTCAAATCGATAATCTCTATTTTTTGACAAAACTCAAACTGGTAAGACTTACATAATAATGCTTTAAGTAATACAGTAATAAAGCCAAACAACACACACACACACACACATACAGTGTTGGTGTGCAATATTAAACATTTGCGAACACAACACTTATTTTTGTTGTTCATGACCTTCTTATTATTACATCTTTTTAAGTTTCGACAATAAATACGTTTTTATTAAATTGTGTTGATTTAGAGCCAAACTGTTAAACAAGAAACGATTTATTTCTAAATATATATATGTGTGTAATAAATATAAATCATTTTTCAAATTAGATTTATACTATTAGTTATTTTCTATAATAAATAATTGCTAATAACGTAATTATTATTAAACATTAGTTGATATATGGAAATGACTAAATCCAATCAGTTATGATATATGCACAGATGTACAGATGTAGTGAGAAAAACAAGAAAAACAAAATATGTTTTTGCCCTCATTTTATTATTACTGATTTCAAGTAAAAGTTAATTTAATTTTTGTTCAATTTGGTTATGATAACGAATTATTGCAAATATATATACGGCATACAGGCCTGTATAAGGCTATGCGTTCGTTATGGGTTATGTTTTACTGTATATGCCGTTACAGTTAGAGTTACAGACTTTGCTCTTACGCTATATTGGCTTCCAATTCAATGTATTTCTCAGCATTTAGCAGCCATACAGTGATGATACTGCCATAGAGCCATATGTTGTAATGCGCTGTAATAAACTGTATGGACCTCTAATAATAATTACAATCATTAATGCACTACTATTTTCATATTGCTTTTAACATTGTCTTTATTGCCAGTATTGGGCACCAAATAACACACACACACATACACACACACAAACAAAACAAACAAACGTCGAGACAGTTTTATTGAACTTTGAAGGTAATAAATTGATTGCAATTTTTCATCGCATGGATGACTGCAATGCCAATAAGCAATTAAGTTTATATCTTCAGCTCAGCTCTACGCAACTGTTCATCGATTCCATACAGACATTAGTTTGTATTACACACTACTTTAGTTGATTTGATACATTTTCTATTAACTTTACAATAAATAATCGTTAAGCCAATTACCGTTAAAGGGATTGAAGACAAGACGATCTCTCTCTCTCTCTCTCTCTCTCTCTCTCTCTCTCCTCTCTCTCTCTCTCCACCAGATAACTGACCCAAAACACTCTTAATCTCAGCAAATTGTTTTCTAAATATGTTTTCTTAACTATTTTTGATTTTTAAATCCCAACAACATATCAAATTTTTAAAATTTATTTTCTGATCGTATGTTTGTATGTCTGTCCTGTTCCTAATCTGAAACAAGATTAACTTTATTTTTTACGAAATTTAAAATATTCGATATTACTTTAATCTAATGTATTTGTTATTGTTTTAATCAAATTATTTAAGTTAAAAATAGAATTGAATTATTACATGCTTATAAAAACAATTATAAATAATTATTTATTTGTGACACTAAAATTTTGAATAACTAATTAGCTTTGGAGAGGTTGCTTAAAGATTTGAAATTTTATTTTCGTATGAATTCACACAAACATATATACAGCTACATTATGCGCGCATTCAGTGATTCTCAAATTCTATGTTGTAGTAACCCTTTCTAATTTTTAAGGACAGCAGAACACAAATTTTTAAGATTACTTTCGAAATTCATCTTTAGTGTTTAAAATGTTAACCGTTATTGTGAGCAACATTTCTATTACATTCTAACATTTCATTTATTAAAACCAATTACTGTATCATGTTTTTTGTTTTATTTTGTTTTAAACGTGATATTTTTTATCATTAACTTTTCCCTGTCGTTTACTCTTTAAAGTTCTATTATATTGCAAAATTTACAATTTCTTAATGGGAATTTGTATATATTTTACAGTAAATCGTTACTTTTTCACCTTTTTTTGACATATCAAGTAAAACTTGAAAATGGCATTTTAATAACACAGCAAAAGTAAATTATTATGGTTAAAAACTTGCCTTTTTACTATTTTCCACTAATTTCTCTAATTAACATAATTTAATGAATCTTTTTTTGTTGAAATAATTATTAAAAATTGGAGAAATACTGAGTTTTGAAAACGAATTATATAGAACTAACATTTGAAGCATTATTCATGTACAGTACGATGCTTTGTATTTTAAATTATAAAAAATATCACTATGTACCACAATATTTCATTTATAGCTTTATTATTATTATTGATTTTCATTTTTATGAAATAAAATTTTTATCACTAAACAAAATCTATTGCACAATTTTTTCATGATAATAATATTATACATAAATATTTATTATTATTAATTTTTGTTATTAAATATGGTTATTAAAAGTATAAAATATATATATATTTTAATTATTTTTTCAAAAATTTAGTGAATGAGAGAATTATAATTATAATTAAAAAATGTTCCGAAATTTCGAAACGTCTAAATTAAATCGATTAAATTGTGCTAATTTTCGACCATAAGTTTGTATGTTTTCTCCCGAAAAAAATAGGAGACTGATTATGACCAAAATAACGCTGTTATTGTACTGTAACCAGAATTGATCGGCGTTTCACTGCTTTGCTAAATTTAAAATAAATTAATGTATAATATATTCGTTCAGTTTTTGCTAATAAAATGAAGTGAAGCCTAAATCTTAATGCCCTAAAATGCAAACAACGATAAATTTATTTTCGGAAAAATAAAATATTATTATTTTATTGATAATTTGTTAGAGTTTAAAATTTAACGCTCTTAAGAATCATATGCGCTTAAAATATATTTTTCATAATAGCGTATGGCATGAAATAATTCTCAAAACTATTTAAATTTTATGTTTTTATTACCTTAAATTGAGGAAAATCGTATTAATGTTAAAGAAAGTGGAAATATATCGAAACATGGATAATTCAAAAGTAGTAATATTTTGAATTATAATCGCTAAAACTAATTTTGAGGTACAGTTTTATTAAACTACATTTCAAACTATATATTAGACTTTTATTTCAAATAAAAAATGATTATAAATTTACAACTTTCAATGGACTTAATTGATTTTGTATTTAATGCACCAATAAATTAGAATATCCGATATAACTTTTCAAACATTCCATTTAGAAAGATTTAATGCAGAATTTATAATATTATTTATGACACAGCAATAAATATTATTATAACTAATAGCGTATTCTTGAATTTTAAGTATTTTTAAGATTCACATTATTTGGAGCAACTTTTCATGAAGTTTTTTGATCAATTTTTTTTTATTTTCCCATACTCTCTATGAAATACATATAAGCATAAATGAATCATAAATTACTAACTCTATTATTAATAATATTGATTACTAAAGAAATCGTTGTGACGAAAAACTGTTTTCAAAAATTACTTTTGCTTCATAATTCTAAATCTCTCAATACGTTTTCAATTAACATTTTAAACAATTGTCGAGTAAATTCCAATTAATCTTAGACTAGTAGTCTATGGACAAAAATGTTGCGATTAAATCATACCATTTAGTTTGAAAGAATACACTTACGGTTAGGCTTAAGAGATTAATCTTATATTTTAAAATTAATAACAAAGCATTCGATTCATAACATGTAATACTTATATAGCCTAACATAAAATGTTTAAATTCTTAAAAACTTTTATTAATATATCATTAAGCCTTTATAATGTATAATAATCACACAATACATAAAACAGTATTATTGGTATAATTAGCAAATCGTGTTATAAGAAGAAATTTATGAGATTCTCTGCTTTTGTAACTATTTTAATATTACAATCTAATTCAAGTGTTTAATCATAATTGTATTAAATTTGCAAATAAACGATGTCATAGAATGCTCTCTTGATCTTACATTTGCTTTGAGTGTTGTCTGTATTAAATAAAAAAATATGAAAAAATCTTTTAACATTTGAGTTTTTCTACTTTTATCACATTCATTTATCAATTCTTTAAGCCTAGTATTTTTTTAAATAATATCTCAATCATTGCATGCAAATTTTTATAATTGTTTCGGTTTATTTCAAAATGGGTTACATTCTGTAAACCAGGTTTCCCTATGGAAAAACCACCTCATATTCAAAAATCGTAAAGTTGACAAAAGTTTCAGTAAGTTTGAACAATTTTTTCTTTAAAACCGATTAGTTTTGTTAGACTAATTTACAGTATATCTAAAAATTCTAAAAATTATCTTTCAAATTAAAAGATATTTAAGTATTTCATGCTTACTCAAGAAAAATTTTGAAAAATATGAAAACCCCGCAAACCATGAGAGTTAGGGACATACTGGTAGACGCTTAGATCATTTGAATACAATTTCACAATATATTTTAAAATATATTTCATATTAGAAATTATTAAACTATGAAATGCTTCATAAATTATTTATTTAAGCCATTTATTTATTTTTATTTACTTGTTTCTACATAATTAAATATACAAATATATGATTCAAATTGCAACAAATAAGATATTGTGACAATTTTTCTTATAAATATAAATTGATTTATTTTAATTAATATTGAGAACGCAGCTCCACCTCAGCCTTTTTTTATGAATGAATAAATATATGTATGAATGAAAAATCAAGTGAAGGCGTCGTTTGAAGAACTTTTCTTTAAATTTTCACTTTATATGCATATTTATTTCGATTTAAATTACCGTTACAATAGCAACATTTTTTTTGGATATTGCATATTAAATAAATGTTGCATTTTTTAGTTTATTTGCCTTTTCTTGCCTTTAGTGCACTCATCCCTCTATTCAATTACACCCTCTATTCAAACCAATCAACCGTTCAGTCTCACCATTAATCTATTGACTGCTAATAATTACCAGTACTTTTATCTAAATTAAATTTTTGCATTTTAATGATTAGAGGGTGAGCGTCATTCGATTCATTTATTTTATCGAAATGAAAAAGTTTGATCTATTAAATCGAAACTAATTAAAAATGTTAGTTTGATTAACAGCTGTTATAACAGATTTATAGAACAACACACACTTAATAATTAAATATTTTTATTGGTTATTTTTGAACAAATTATTTTCCTTTTGTTTAATGTTTCTATATTATTAAAAAAATTTAATTAATCATTTAGAGTGATATTAACTTATTTACTTGTAATGAGTTTTTCTGTAAAAAATATAGATAATGACGTTTTTTTAGAGTAATCTATACATTAAATGCGTAGTAAATTATTATTTACTCCCTCTTCAAAAATATTTTACATTAAATTTGTTTTTAAAAATTTTGGAATATATAATAAAAATCATTAATGGAATACTTGTAAATGGCTATAACTATAACATTGAAATGCGTACATTGATGACCCATTTGGCACTTTTCGCAAATACGCAATATATGCACATTTTTAATTTTTGGGTGTATCAATAAATCACACCGTTTTTATACAGATAATCAATATCACACTGCGATCAATTTGTTTGCATAACAAAAATCTTTGAATATACAATTACGCATTTCAGGGAGTGTTGTATTGATAGAATTTTATTAATTAAGACACTGTTAAGTAAGATACAAGAAATAATGCCCTTTTTGGTACTTTTGTTGCCTTTATATTATTATGAAGTGAGTTGTTTCATGTTATTAATTATCTAAGTTTTTATTTGATGTAAATGTATATTAATTGTTGATTATTTTATATATAAAATCCGACCATAACTGTTTTAAACTTCTAAATAAGAATGAACTTACGGATAAAATCTTCAACTGAAGTTCGAGGTTTATATGCTATATAAGCTTAATTACAATATTTAAAATTTTTCCAATTATCCTAATTATGTTTAACTGATTTTTACAATATTATACAATTCGAAAAATAACAGAAATTCAATTCGTTTAGGCTATCGGAGACTCATCGGATTTAAAGATAAAATTCTAGATACTTCTCTATATGGAAGTCAAAAACTAATATTCTATATTTAGTCAATTTTTTTCGATATTATATTAAAATAATTATTATTCTCTGAAAATAATAAATATGAAAAGATCCATTTTTCTTTTAAACAGTATCATTAATTTACTTTAGTTTGATTATTGAGTAATAGTTAGGAAGCACTTTAGAAAATTGTAATGACTACTGGATCTATTATTTCATGACATTTGATTATTAGACCTGAATGATTGCATAAATCTTATTGGAAATTACTTTAAAATTTGATAAATTAATATTTTGAAATAAATGATTCTCTAAATAAAAAATCTGCACACCTGTGTATCTTATTTAAAAAAATACAATAAATATTTACTTTTATATAATTTAAATTTTTAGTTAATTGATATTTTGCAACACGAGATAAAAAATTAGAATAGAAGATAGAATTGAAGAGAACTAATATGAGTGTTGGAGTCAGTGTTCAACGTTAGTCTGTTTATTAGTTTAATCAGTTATGGCAAAGAATCATCAGATGGACTCATTGAAGGCATTAAGCTGTGAGACAAGCAAAATGTTTGAATGGAATTATATTTTAGTTGCACCGCTGCTCATTTCAAATCTAAATGATGATTAATATTACAATTTTTTGTTGTCTCGCAATTCAATTGCATGCATATTTCTAATTATTGTTTCATTTTGCGAGTTATATAACTAGAAAACCATAGTTCATCGTGAACTGTATGATCCCATTGGGATTTTGTTACTATGTGTGTGTTTATACAATACAACTCCATTTTCATCCAGTATGAAGTGAGTTAGGGATCAAATAAATGGATTGTTTTAGCGACCTGTACCAAACTAAACGCATTCATTACATTTGGGGTTAGTTTTTAACTATTTTTTGTTAAATAAATTTCAATTATGAATATTTCTCCTCCCATAGTATTAACTTATAATTTTCTTTAAACTTTTTCCCTTCGAAAGTATTAGACATTAATAATAACTTTCAAACACAATGTATATTTTTTTATAAATATTAGAACGAGGGTTCTATTCTAAAAATAAACCTCAGTTCATAACGAAAAAATAATAATTTGCGTGTGAAGTTTGATGCAATGATAAAAAATAATAATCTGTTTCGATTTGTGTTCGCATTCAACATTCTTTTACTGTCACTGACTGTTTCACTCTTACACTCTCGCATTAACTCCAACTCTTCTCTAAATATGTATGAAAGGATTATCTTTTGATAATGAATATTCTGTTACGAGAATAACTGGATATATCGACTAAAACTACCCACTCTTTACATTGTCGATGTAGTTATAGCCGCAGTAGTGAAACATAAACATTATTGCGTTCATTACTATAAGTGATTCATCTCAAATACTTTGTCTTGATTTGCGTTATTGTTACTGCACTGCAGTCATATTACTCTCCTCTCTCTCTCTCTCTCTCTCTCTCTCTCTCTCTCTCCCTCTCTCTCCCTCTCTCTCTCTCTCTCTCTCTCTCTCTCTCTCTCTCTCTCTCTCTCTCTCTCTCTCCCGCACTGCTTCTCCGTTCGCCAAAGTTCATGATTTTTTAATTTTAATGCTGCCGTACGGGCGAGCCTCGTATGTGAGACAATATTTCACACTCTTTTTTCTCATCAAAATCATTGTACGATACACATAGAAACACACGCAAAACTTCGTTAAGCATTCATGTTTCTATTTGCATGAGCTTATAGTTTTATCCTTATTTTCTACGGTAGCTCTAACTTTTCTTTTAAGATTCAATCTGATTCACATAAAGGGGGCTTTGTTCTCATTATATTGCGTTAGAGTTTGGCTGCTCGTATTTCGTTTTATATATTTACTACGCAACTAACGTTTTTATATATCAATAGCTACGCGATAACTGCTCCGTATTTCGTTAGTTAGTACTGCCGGTTCAAACCCCCCGCTGTATATATCTTTTATATATTCAATATTATTTTTCCATATTATATATTGTTCTCAGAAAGCATATATTATATGCATAAGAAAGTTAATCACAATTTAGCGAAAAAAGGAAAAAGATCGCCACGATCTGCAATGTTTGAACTGCCAGTTATAATACAGTAAACTAATCTTTCTCTAAAACGAAACGTTAGTTTTTGTAATTTGAAAATTTCATCTAATGTAACGAAATCGCGTATTCAGTATTCATCAATTTTATGCATTTATTTTAAGTTATGAAAAATATATGAATATATCTCACTGCATAATAAATTAATATATTTCTATTAAACGCAAAAACAAAAACTGAAACACAAAATTATTTGGAATTAAATCGAGTTAGAAATTGATAAAACTAATTTCTCATATGCATTATGTACCAAACTCTGATCGTCTTTGGACAAACTTTCTGAAATTTTTAAACTTGTAAATAGATGTGCTTTTTCGGATTTAAATAAAAATTTTTCGGGCCAACATTTTTTCATGATTAAACCTGAAATACGATTACTCTCGAAACTCATCAAATTTTAAAGATATTTTTTGAATTATTGACCTAAAATCAAAGGGGCACTGAAATCGTCAGTTTTAATAACAATTTGTTTTTTCTGTCCTTAAAATTCCAAATTTTTGGGTCTTATCTCTTAAAAATATAGGAATAGGTAACCTAACATACCCTCAAAATCAGTCTTTTTATGCGTAATAATTTGTAAACTATTAAAAAATTATATGAATTTTTAACTTACTTTTTATTAAAAAATTTGAACTTAATTTGTTTAAGTTTTTATAGTTTGAAAGTAACTGTATATATACTGTATAAATAATGATGTCAGAAAGCTCAAGCTCAGGATAAAGCTCAAATAAGAGATTTAGTGTAATTCTGAAGCTATAAGCTCAGCATTTTTTGAGCTTAAATTTGTAAGCTCAAGCTCAAGT
>JAQIXJ010001230.1:0-22424 GCA_034700185.1 Phthiracarus laevigatus
TAAAAAAAGAACTAGTGTCTTCATTATATTCTTCTGGTTCGAAACTATATTCAGAAATAAATTTGTTAAATGCAGACGTTGATTCTTTAAATATGGATGATTTTTTTAAACTTGGTAACTCCCCACCACTTTGCAGCAAGAAATTACATTCATTGTATTTCAAATGTGAATTCAAGTTCTTGATCGATGTTAAATTTTTGTTGCAATAAATACAAACAATCTTGTCTTTATCAGATAAACATGTTTCCAAATGATGACAATATAATTTATTGCTTGACAATGTTTCATTACATTTTTTGCATTTTAAACTTTTATGTTTGAGTTTTTGATGAATAACCAAATCTGATTTTTTTAAAAACTGTTTTGAACAATAAGAACATTCCATTTCTAACATAAAAATTGAATAAGTTTTTTAAATAATAGTTAATAAAGTTTACCTGTTGTGATGTTTTTTGTTTGCGCATCTGAAACAAAATAAAAGCGTTTAATAACTATTCAAAAGTTTTAGTTTGATTATAGACATGGCAATGTGCAGTCCTAAAATAAGTTTTGATAAAGTTCGAGTAATTCTAGGGTGCGAAGGAACAGATGTTAACGGTGTGTTTATTTGTAAAGAAATCGGCTATTCGTCTGAATTTTTATCTGGAAGTATTAAATTGAATCATTTCAGAAATGTTCATATGAATAAAAGTGATGAAAAAAAGTCAAACTTTATTTATAAGTTTATTCATGGTATTGATATTTACAAAAATAATATTAATTGGCCTTTAAATTCAAGTTTTGAATCAATTATTAAAACAATTTATCAAATAACTGAAGATTCTAAAAATAGTGAAAAAGTTTACATTGGTTATAATAATGATCCGAATAATAGATCACTTTTATATCAATCTGGTATGGATCATATATCAGTAAATTTATACAATTTATTTGATGACTTGCCATCAATTAAATCTTTAAAATTATTGCCTCAATATGGAAAAGGTGTTTATAGAATTTGCAATTTTCACGACTGTCATTCATATGCAAAAATACAATGTGCTCATATTAAAACGAAAATTTTGTTCGAAGAGTGTTTACAAAAGTATATAAATCAAAAACAAACATTTAAATAAGCCATTTGACTATTATCTTATCGAAGTAAAAAACAATGATTCATATTGATCAAAGAAATTATAAAATTAAAGATTTTGAAAAAATCTTAATAATTTTTGTTCTTTTATTAACTATTGCACTCATATTAAAAGAGATATGTTTAATATCGGATGAAATTTTATTAATTAAGTCATTGAGTAATGAAAATAATCAAACAGAAATCACGGATAACATAAAAATCAATGTGTCAGATCCGTCAAGTTATCTAACAAACAAAACAAAAAAGTTTTTAATTTCATTATATAATAATGCAACACTAAACTGTAAAGTTTAAAAAATTAAATTTATTAAAATTTTATTTAAACTTTTTTGCTAATTATTAATTATATTAGTTTAGTAACATCCAATTTTTAATATCTAATAAAAAAACAATTTTATTTATATATAATAAAAACAATCTTTTTTATGAATAATTTTGATTAATAACATCTTTTAAATGTTTTATGTAGTTTATAATTGATATTAATAGCTTTATCTAAATCAGTTATTAAATCTGGAATATTATCTTGAAAAAAATCCAAAAAAACATCACCATAATATGAACCATAAAGTTTAGAATAACATTCTTCATAATTCTTATGTAGCAGGAACTCTTGCAACAATGATCTTTTAGCTAATTCCCATTTTTCTACAGAAACAATATTTTAATATATTTATTTGTTAATTTCGTTTAATAGAACAGTAAAAATATCAACTACGTTAACATTTGAATAAAAAAGTATTTTTATTGAAAATTTAAATTTTTGTTTTCAAATTTTAGCAACCAGAAATTTTTTTAAAAAATTATTCAAATAAATATTTAAGTTTAAAACACAAATTAATTATTGATAAATTACATTATAGAACTGTAAATCATTTTATACATAAAATTTGAAAATTTATGAATTTAAAATGGTCGTAAAAATGAATTAAGTTAGTCGTGTTAAAACTAAACTATAAATCAAAATTGTTGGGCATTAAACTGAAATACATTACAAGATGAACAACAGCATACACCGTTTATAGATATATATACAGAAAATATAAGTATATATCCATACCTATATAGTGTTAATTTAGGTTTTTTGGATGTTATTAATTTTATTAAATCTTCATAATATACAAAAACTCTTATAACGTTTTAATGTGTGTTATAGTGAACTTAAATTTATGTAAACTAACTATGTTTTCTCTCGAATAATAATTTGCCACTTTCTCAATTTTAATCGTTAATTAATAGAGCGAACAGACCCGTGGGTATGAATTTCATAGTTCTATCTCCCATCTAGCTCTCTTACTGGATAAAGAATGGTAAGCTTAGTCTTCAGGCAAAAAAATCTTTTTTCATATTATTTCCAATGACAAATCACAAATTTAGATATTTTTTGAGAGAAAAGAAGTTCGTTGTAATAATGATAATAAGATAACAATATTTTCAATTCAAATATCATTTATATGATAAGTTTTTTTGGGAAGACAAACCTTCTTAGGGCTAAAAGCCATGAATTGTTGCATTCATTGCAAAAAATAGTAACTTAGTTAAGCTAAAAAGGTGTTTAATATCGATTATTTTATATCCCACTATTGTATATGTGTTTTGTTTGCTGAACTTCTTGAGTATATAGTAAAAATGTTTTAAGTAATTCAAAGCCCGATAACAGGTCGCGACAAAAGTGAACACACAGTAAATAATGTAAGAGATTTACGAACACATAAGCGCATATAAACTTATATCGTATATGATATAAATTTATATCATAAAACTAATGCTAATTATTTAAATAACGCTGGAAGCAGCAAATAGTTTATCGCTATATAAATTGCGTTATACTGGCCTATATCACTATATATTATGTTTGTTTTTAAATTCATGTAAACTTATTTAAACTGCACTTGAATAAGGGTACCAATAAAGTTCGTGTATTCCACTCAAAATTATTATGGAAATAATTGAATGGTATTAGTTTTTGTCCACTTCTATTTGATATTTTAAACAACATCCTAAAATAGTGATCAATCCTCTTTTACATATATACGTAAAAATAACATTAATAGCGATTACTGCGCTAAAACACGAGAAAACTCTTAACACAATTATTATTATCATCTTTTGTCTGGTTTGGTTTAAGGTGGAAAACTTATTTCCAACTATAATTCAAAACATTTAATTTTCAACAATTCGAACGTACTTTTTAAAAAACGTGAAAAGGAAAACATTTTCTCTGAGGGTATTATATGATACAAATGGTCTTAGAAAACATTTAAGTGATAAGAGTAGCAAAAGAATATGTTAATCTCAGACCAACCCAATACAGCATTTCATATGTATATGCAAAATAAACATTATTTATGAACATAGATTTAGAAAAATAGTGAGCTGGGAAAAATACAGTATAAAATATTAATAAATTATTATCACAAATATAAGTATTATCTAAAACTTCGTATAAATTCCTATTTCACGTGATTTTTAAATATCCTTTAAGCGTTTACTTTTAAATGTATTTTGTATCGATATTATATGGTATTTTTAATGAAAGTTTAATTATATTATGAAAAACTAAAATTGATTTTATATAACAAATTTAATTTAAAATATGATCGTGTAAATTAATTTTTGAATGTTATATCATTTAAAAATTGTATTAAATAAATTAGTTTTAAAGAAATTTGTGTTTTACGTTAAATCTTCTTTTGCTTTAGGCATAAAAAATTCCTTCGACCCAATATTTAAACCTGAATGAGCCTAAACTAAACCTGAGCTTTTGTTCATCACTAATAAACAACAAAAGTAATGATGACATACCCTTTAAATTTACTGCGCTAATAATAACATGTTATACAGTATCGTGTGCTAAACAAAAGATTGTCATTAATTTCTTAAGTTTAATAGTCTATAATTTCATCAACTTTAAATGTTTGACGTGTGTTTAAGCAATAAAACTTCATTATGCAAATCAAAAATAGTGTATCGCTTACGAGTTAGTACTAATAGTTAACATAACTTCAAAACTTCAAAAATATTATATCAAGTGTGCAAATTCACTTTGTTTTCTCTTGTATTAATCTTAACTTTTATACAAAATAATGTATTATAAAATTTTTAAAAATTTCAACGTTTTATTTAGCGAAAATCCGTTCTTAATTTATCCAAATAAATGCGAAATCATTTAATATTAAAGAAAATATTCAGTTAAATTTAATTATCGATCTAATTTACTATACTCATAATAAAAAAAATATTCTTAATTGGACAGATAGCGTATCAAACGAAATAATTTTTATTTTGATAAAAAAAGCAGATTAATAGCAATTTGTATACATTTGTATAAATAAGAAAAAATTTACTATGTATGTGTAATGTATAATCAAGTTATCGCATTTTATTTTTTACCCTTAATATAATCTTTTTATATTACTATAACTACTATAAAAAATAAAATGAACTCATAAAAAAGTTTGATCTCGAAAAACAAAATCAACGACCACTGCTTTTTATTAATTGATGAAAATGTAATTAAATTTTTTTAAGTAACGTTATATTTATTGATAAAAAATGATTGATCAATTAAAATATGCCCGAATAAGTTGATAATTAATTGTTGTTTTTTGATTACTTTTAATAAATAAGTAAATAACGTGTGCATTAAGGGGAGTGAACATTGAAAAAATATTATCATAACTTATATCGACATTTTTTGCAAGTATTCTAATATATAAAGTAAGTATATTTATTTTATCGGAACGATATTTGAATCTTAATTTGATAACTCATAAATATATAATTAAATCGAAGTCTAGTAAAATGTTGCCAAAATTCTTTGTTTGTGCAGAAAAGTTTTGTGAACTTTTTTATTAGTATAAAATGGATCTTTACTTTTACCTCTGAATAACTTATATAATATTTTTTATCAATAATGAGCTTATGATTAATGTACTATATTTTTTTTAAAAGCATAGCTTTTAAGCAAAATATCTTTCAGATTTTTGGTCATGATTTCATAATCAACGAAATATAAAATTACGTTTCTTTTAGTTTTTACGAAAAAAATAGATAGAAAGTTAAATAATTTTTAATGGTAAAGTTGGCGTTCACACAAAAATTTGAAAAAATTAATACAAAAAACCGGATACAATAATATAATGTGTCAGAAAAACTTCTATTTTTTATATTAAAAAAAATAAAAATCACTGTTCTCTAAATAATAATAATGACTAAATTCAAAACTCGCTTCACTACATCGTAACAATCGGAAGATGTATTAACAAATTTTAAAGTTATTTTATATGATAATGCAATTTATATTTGATTTTATTCGTAGTCATTCAAGTAAAACCGTTTTGCAAATTGGCATTTATTGACTAATAATGCATAATGAGGAGCAAATTGAATCAATTCAATGCACAAATCATTTTTTATTATTATTTCTTTTACCTCACAATCAGTATTCAGTTAATGCAAAATACTTTCCAGTATTATAATAAATGCAATCAAAATAAGCATAAATTACTTCGCATTTCTTTTCTGTTCAAATAAATATTTTTGATCGATACCTGACTGAATATTTATAAAACTTAATTTAGCGGCAAATTGAATAGTTTGTGGCCATTCAGTCATATAAATTGAAATTCGCGTCTCTAATACAATAATATATGGCATTATTAAATATTGAGTGACAACAAAATTAATGGCCAAAATTGAAAATAAAAATATTTACGACTTTTTATTTTAATTTAATCAGTATTAAAAGTTTTTTTCAGAAGTCATTCACCATTAAAATATTCACAAAATTCCTGCACTTCTTCTTCAGCGAAAAAGCATAAATTATAATTTAAAATTATTTCACGCTTTTTGCATAAAATTATTTTCCACCAAACCCTCCCCTCAAACCTCACAAAAAAAGAAAACTAACAAAATAAACAAATCAATAAATAAATTTGAAACTTACTTTTAGATAGAATAATGTGGTGAGAGTTTTGCGTGAAAACGTAGAGAAAAAGTATATGCAATGTTTTAGTGTCAGGTCTAAAAAGAAAATAATTCATTCATTGAAGCAAATAATAACTAACTATATGTTGAATGATTTACATGAGAACCGACAGCCGACAATATTTTCGAGTTATAATTACACCTATTTTTTCCATTTGCGCTGTCATTTAAATTTACATTTTCACTTTGCTATTAGCATTAAATAGCAGTCATACATCTAAATAATAATATAAATAGCGTCTACACCTAATATAAGCCAATTATTTACATATTGCATATGTTAGTCAAATGAGTGAGTGTCGGCTAATATTTATCAACCTTTTAAATTATTATTTCAAAGCTAGCAATAATAAGCTTACAAAACGGAAATTCGTATATTGAATTTTAATTAATTCATTTAAAATACTGGTATTTATGAATAAATCGCTTACTTCTCATATACATTTTAAATCAATAAATCTCTAAAAATACTAAAATATAATAAAAACGAAACGTGCAGTATTTACAGAATGAAAAAATAGTCTCAACTAATACCGAAAGCCAAAATCCTTAAAAAAGATATTAAAGTATAGTTTTTGACGTGCATTCAAAATAAAAAGTTTTTTCTTTTGAAGTTTATGATATATTAATTTAAAAAGACATTCGACGCGTGATAAGTCTAAATGTAAAGTAATGTAAAGTGCGTATGCATTTATTTGTGACTTATAACAACATAAGAACATTTTAGCGAATAGATTCTCAAACACACACAACATTCATAATTTAGTGAAATATATACTGAACTGTTGTAACGCATAAAATAAGTTATCATCAAAACTTTCAACGAGATATATTATATTACATAATATCCATAGCGCAAAGTGAAAACGATTTAATTTACGGGCGAACATATCTCTATCACGAAAACTTTTTTATCCTCATTAAAAAATATATTAGTAAAGAGAGAGGCAAGAAAAAAATTGCACACTAATCTCATGTGTGTGTGTATATAATAATTAAGTTTTTCAAAGTTAATTAATGACATTTTACATGATATCGCAAAATAATGAGAAAATGATAATTACCGACTACAACGCATAATAAACTAATGGTTAATAATAATTAACGTGCGTTTGAACTTAGAACATATTTATCGCTATTTCCTCGCAAAGTGTTATTTACGATTTATAAACACTGAGTTAATTCAAATTTCAAGGTTAATAATCGGATACTAAATCATAGATAGCTTATTTTTTATTGTTTTTAAATATTTAACCATATTGATTATTGGCCAGATTATTATACAGTCCAAATATGTGGCCTATTGTAACCATAGTATTTAATTAAGTATAATTATTTAATATGTTAAAACCCTCACATATTTGAAAAGATTTTTTAAGATTTTTTTTTCGTTTTTCATTATTTATTTTAAAAACCTACTCAAAAAATTAACTATCAATATTTTTCATTGGCCTAACCTAAACCAGTACGGCTAGATCTTAAGAGTTTTTAGGGATCCTATTGGAGTGATTTATATGTTTGAACTATAATTAGAGAAATTACCAAAAAAAAGATTCTTAATTTTATAGTATTGCGGTGATCAAACTTGAGCGCGAGCGTTCAGCCAGCAATAGTTCTATAAAAAGTATAGTGTCTGAACATTTAGACACCCAGACAGGAACACACTCAATTTCAAAAGCTCGATTTCGAAGAAATCTAAGCTAAAAGTGAATAAGATACTTGAAAGTGATTAAGTTTTCTGAGCGAGCCTGTGTTAAGTCGCTAATTAGAACATTAATGTTATAAATTTTTTATTTTTTAATAAAAATCTCGTAAAAAATCATGTGCATAGATATTGAATAAACTAAAAATATTATTTAAAACTTATAATTTTATTTCTATCATAAATATACATACAGTATATAGAAACAGTAAAACGATAAGTAAAGTTTCTTTTATTTTAGAATAGAAATTTTCGAATAGAATAGAAAACTAAATAATTTTGACGTTCACACAAAAATTTACAAAAATATTACTACAAAAAACCGGATACAATAACATAATGTGTGTTAGAATAAGTCCAATTTTTTACATAAAAAATGCGTCTGTACTGTACTCTAAATAATAATCACTACTCTTAAGAAAACACGCTTCACTAACTACTGCATCCACAACACAGGGCAATAAAATAGCAAACGAGAGCGTTTGCTTAGCAATGAAAGCCTAAACTTAAGGTTATATATATTAAATGAAAATTTTTCTTCCATTTTTTTCACCTTTGGTGGTCTTCGCTATAGAGCGCGCATAAAAAGTGATGGCATACTTTACCTATTACGACTCTCTGAGCAAATTGCTATTATTAGGAATATTTTGAATATTTATAGCTACGCAACGGCTATTAATAAAATATTCTATAATGTAAATCCTATATTTTATTTTCTGTGTACTCGCATAAGCTATAAACTAACAGTAAGTTAAACTTTTTAAACGACTTTTATCCTAAATATGACTTTCTGATCCTAATATAAACGCAAATTTTAAAACGTTCGAAATGTGTGTGTGTTTGCGATTATTATAATGATCCTTAGAATCGGTTTGTTATGGAATTTGCAACTTATTTATCTGAATGTTAAAATTCAGGGGAATTATTTAAAATCCTGTTGAAAGAAATTGTTTTTTTTAAAGTCGAGACACTGTCTCTTGTCGTGAGGACTTTGTGAGAAAAAATTTCTCTGATGCCCTAAATCTCTATCTTTATTATCTATTAATAAAGTGAGATAGAAAGAGAAAAAACGTAATTGCAATTTATTATTATATTAGAGTTTTAAAATAGTAGTCTAATCTCGAGTGCAAATAAGCTTATAAATAATTAAGAAAAAATTAAATTAAAACCAATATAATCACGAAATAAATAATTACGACCGCGACAATTCATGGCCAATAAGTGTTGCTGAACTTGAAAAGTTTTATTTTTTAATTTCATTAATTTTTTTCTTCTTTTTTGCAACTCATCCTTGAATTGTAACACACAGAAAATTGCACAACTTATTTATCATAATTCTTCGTTATCAATACAAAATGGCAAAATGTAAAAAAGCAAATGGTTTTTAGCATTAATTTAAATCTATACATACAAATAAGAAAATGTTGCTTATTATGCATGCGCTTTCAAATATTTTTAACTAATTATATATTTATTTATTTATTAAGATAATTTATATTCACAACTCTTTTTATAAATTATATATATTCTTGAACTTTACTATTTAGTTAATCCTAAATTTATTATGATTTTAGTATTCACTAAAGAATACGTTAAATCTTGTTCGAGGCTTACTGTTCAAAGTAATTCTTTCTGTTTCGAAGTTATTTATGAATACAATCTATTGCCCCAAACACTATTTAACAGTTCAACTGTCCATAACTAATAATTAAAGCTAAAAAATATTTTCCATATTAGAGCAATACTGCAATAATAACGTACTTTTGTATTGAAATATTCATCAATCATTTGATACAAATGGAAATACTGTGTGAGAAGACCTGAAAGAGAAGTGGAGAGGAGAGAGGGAGGGAGAGAACCAGAGAGAATACGATTCTCAAATCTTGTAATACACGGTCAAAGGAGACCGAAAAACTAATTTATATTATTCGCGTTAAATAAAACGAAGGGAAAAAATCTAAAAATAAAAAATTGGAATCTGTTTAAAAACACTTGACACCAGAAATATATTCAACAATTTAATTTAAACACAATAATAGCGACTATTGCTTCGTCTCTGCCGTGAATAACAACAACATAGGTTGTAAATCGATTAAACAAAATAAAACAAAAAGTCTAACTAGACATGAGAACACATTAATAAGATATCTCATACATTATTAAATATATTCAATTTTCTAGTAGATTTTTCCCTCGACTAATACCACAAGTAAGAAAAATGATAGTAAGACCGGAATCATGGATCAAATTTAATTAAAACACATTAATGTTTATTTTATTTTATACAGCACATTAAAATATTTTCACCAAATATTGTATTAAAATACACATGATATTTATTCTGTTTATTATTTTCATACATTTTAAATTAATAAAACAAGAACAAGCAATAAATTAAAGAAGTCGTGCGAAATATATTTTGTTTGAAAATATCCATATATATATATTTATTTATTTATAGAATAAACCAAAGTTTTCCATAAACAAAAAACCTTTCAACTTACAGTCCATGAGATTAAAAATTTATTTGCAAAAATCTATGCAAAAACTTCAAATAAAACGTTATAAATATTCATTTTAATAGCTAATTTGGTACAACTATTATTATGTAAATGTTAACTATACATATTAAGAAATATTTTCTGATAACTAAATATGTTAAATAATTTATTTTAAAATTTTTTAATAACAAAGGCCTAATGGAACATTTATTATATATTTTGATGGATCACTTATTAATGAAACATACTTTGATTTTAAATTTGATAAAGAATGGCGATTAGAATATATTAATGGAGATTGTGATTGTGAAATCGAAATCGACGCAACATTTAGATTAATCATCTATATTTTAATTTCAAATGAATTCTTTCAGCATTAAAATATCTTAATATACAAAATTCTGTGGCAATTAAATTGTGTCTACGATTAGTGTTTTCCCAATTTTAGTATTGGAAAAATCTATGGAAAAACCAACTATATTTTCTCTAAAATATGCAATTAATCATATGAATTTGAGGGCAAATTCAGTTTTGTGATTGTTAGAAGTAAAAAAAACTAATCCTAACTAAATCCCAACTAATATACAATATTTCGATATTTCGTTCGTTTATAATATCAAATTATAATAAATTTAGTTATATCTAATCATAAGCAAACAAAAACTCATTCACACATATATAACGTTAAACATGTTTCTTAATTGACCCAATTATGAATATATAATAATTATATAAAAAATTTATACAAAATTATAACTAATAATAAAATTGAGAATACTTTGGACTGTTGAACGCGTTCACGAGTCAGCTAATAATATAGTAATACTATTGTATACTTTGTATAACTCTTGTCGTAATCAATTTAGAACACAACTCGTGATAATAACGTGATATGCAGTCACTTCATATAAAAAAGAGAGAAAGAAACAAAAATTTATTCAAAAAAGCATAACTTATAATCTTTTTATAACATGTGTGAGCGATAAAAAAAATAGGGAAGACATCTTTTACTTCTGTTTAGTCAATAATAATTATAATATTAGTATATTATTATTAATCTCTCTCTCTCTCTCCCTCACTCACTCACTCACTCTCTCCCTCACTCACTCCTCTCATCCGTTTTCAAAGATATTAGCTCAGTAAATATATATATATATTAATAGTATATTAGACTTTATTTAAAGGGCATTTGAGAATAAATAGGAGGCCAAGGCTTTTGTCAAGTATAGCATATATAATGAATATGTAGCGTTAAATAATCAATGCAAAAATATGCAAAAAAAATTTGTTTTTTAAATATCATTTGACTTTCTCTCGATAGCTACACTAAAAAAACGCAGTATTTAGAGGTGACTCTCAATTAATAGCCGCAAGCAATTATTTTCTTACTTCTCTCACTCTTCAAAAAGCACTTAAAAAGTTTTTTATTTTCTTTATTATTGAAAATATAGCGCTTTTAGCTGATGAATAAAAATATGTTAATCGCGCCAAACAGCAACAAAAAAAAGTTTTCGTTCGAATGTTATTATATTTAGATATTTACGTAATAATAATAAGTTTGTGTCTTTTTCTCTTGCGATTAATATATGATAGTTTGTAATTCTTTATCTTATAACTTATATAACTTATAAACTTTTTTTTGTATTCCAGCATTTTTATCAATTTTGTTTTTACTTTTAGCAAATATTTATTCATAAATACAGCGATGATAAGAAGAAAACAGAAACAAATTAATTCGTTTAGTATTAACAATTTTATACAAAAGTTACTAACTATTATATCTATATTCAAAAAAACTTATTTCTATAAATATTATTAATAAACGCTTTATTAAACTTTTTCTTACTAGAAATTAGATCTGACAGTATCTGGTAATATGTATATAAAGTTTTAGTTAAGAATAAAATTATCTGGTAATTTTATTTCAATTAGATAATTATTTCTATTAAAAGTTTGTTTATTAAAATGGGCATAATATCAATTAATATTAGCTAACATAAAAAACTAAGTCTTTAAACACTTTATAAACAATAAATAAAACCAAAACAAGAAAAATAAAAATAAACATAAATATAAAATATCACATAATAAGTTGTTAACACCGAGAGAAAAAAAACAAAAGCAAATAGAAAAATAGAAAAACTGATGATTCGCTATTTAAGTAAATATAAAACACAATTAAGTGAAGAAAACGATTGAGAGAAGTAAACATTACGGTTAATAATAAACATTTTATGTTGACATTAAGAGTTAGATTTGCATGCAATCAAAAACATTTATTTAAATATAAAATATAAATAAAAAATGCACACAAATTGCTTGAAAACACGCTATTTTTGTTATGCACTTCACTATTGCAAAATAATTATTACTAGTATTAGTATATTATTAAAGAGAAGAAAAACACATGTAAATATTTTCACATCGGTTAACAATAAATAAATAAACCTATAATTGTCACTAAAATCAAATGCATTTCAAATAAATAGTATTTTAATCCATTCAATGCGCTGATAAAAACGGGTTGAAAATTTTTATACGCTAAATATATGGATGATAAAGAAAAAAATAACATCACACTTACCGTTAATTTTTTTTCTCTCTTTAAAGCGCCTCCAACTTTAAACACAGTGTATATCAACCATAATACTAGTCTTTAAAGCATTTACAGTACAGCCGCCGCTGCTATAACCAAAACATAACATTTTTGTCATCGACTCCTCCCATTAGGGAGAAGACATCAGCGTGAGTCCCAGTGAGTTGCCTCTTACAGGGGTGGACACCATTCTAATAAATGCTTTAAGCCATAACTGTTACAGTATAGTTAAATAACTTATCGCGATTTTGTGAATTTGCTAAACTTTAAAACTCATATTCGTTTACCAGTCTATTTGATTTTCTTCAGTGATTCAACAAAAAAAACTTTGACGAACCGATTGCGCCAAAGTTTTTTAGTGATTCACATGATTTTGATTGCGTATCACACGTGCAATTCAAATCTATGATGTTTCAATCAAAACTACTAAAACAATTTAGACATAAGTGAGATAATGTTTGCGCGCATTGAATATAATAATTGCTATAAAAATCCTCTTCTATAATAATATTTCGTTTATTTAAATAATTTTTTATGTGTTTTTTATGCATTTATTTAAAAATAGATTTTTTTATTTTTATTATAGACATTATTGTGTGTGAATTGGCCAAAACTATAATATTTTTGCGTAATTTTGCGTTATTAAACTTTTATAGAGATATTCGATGCATATTTAACTTGAAGATCTTTTTAGATTACATTTCGGTTGCTATGAATGTAAAGCAAACGATGTTTAAAAAAAACTACATTAATATACTGGTGATAAAATTCAAGCATAAATAGTATTTCAAATAAATATATGCGTGTAATGAATATATATATATTGAAAAGCACATGCATATTAAATACCGTATTACGGTATACGTATTTGTTATTTAACTATACGGTATATAAATATATATAGCAATGAATAACTAATTAGTCGAACCAATCAATATTATAATGAATAAAAATTAATTTTTAATAAAAGCTTATTACAAATAATTGTTTAAAACCAAAAATTTTAGTTGCGGCAAACAAAACAATTTGATTACTATTCTATAAATAATTACTGTAATTAAACATGAAATATATTAATAAAATATTTATAATATTAATAATACTTAACAAATATGGTAATAAATTTTTTGTTGTTGTGTTGTAAAATAAGTTTCGAAATATCGAAATATTGCATATACGGTACTGTATATATTTAGCATCAATTTAAATATTTATATTATTCATTGTTTATCAATGGGTTTGTTATCGATGTCCGAGTTATCAGACTCTTCATCATCAGTGTCGTGATGATGAGTGACTGCTTGTGGCGTTTCAGCGTATAAGTGCGGAACTAAGCTTTGGCTTCGGTCCACGTGTAACGGTCGACGAAATTCGCTATTATTCACTAGAGTTTCACTTTGCACTTCGTTTGGTATGGTATTGTGCGCCGCTTGCAGATAATCAAATGTTATTTCGTGTGGCATCTGTTATAACAATTATCTATTTAATTATTATAATTAAACCCATAGTTAATTAACTCTATAAACTAATGCGCTAATGTTTCCAATGTTAATCTTATATCAAATACTGTATAAAACATCTTAATTTAATGTTCAGAAATTTTTATGTTTTTTATATTAAATAACCATTAGGTAATTCTAGAACAATACGATTTGTCATAAAGGCAATACAATACCACCAAATTATTTGAATGAATTTTGAAAAATATATACAAATCTATTAAATTTAAATAACATTTTTGTAATTAAATTTATTATCAATGGGTTGTTATCAACTGATTCATTCGATATTAAGTTTATAGAAGTTAAAAACAAAAGTGAGATATAGTATATGGAAATAATGGTGATATTTGATTGGATAGGAATAAAGGTGACTCATTGACACTATTAAAAATGCAACAAAATTATAATTCGTTATATCTTAATAAATTATATGCCAAAACAGATAAAAGGCATAATAGCATAATATTAACAGCCAATGAGTGCATGCATAATATATCCTATTTAATATATAACACAGTAATAATATACTATTTGAATAATACGTTTGAAGATAAATCATTATCAGCAAAAAAATAAATACTTTTTATCAAAAAAATAAGATAATTTGACGCTATTGTGCGAAAGGAACTATACGTTAAGTATTCCGACAAAATGAAGGTAAATTTACACCTATATATGGAGCAATTAACTCGTGTTTTATTTGATATGTAGTGATGATTTCAACTTACAAGCATTGGCGGAGCTCTGAACATATAACTAAATGGATAATACATTAAATTAAGGAAAGTGCTCGCGTATATATCCGCGTAACGACATAATTGATTGGTGAAGTGTGTCTGTCGTGATCCTAATAATAAAAAGAGTAACTATATATATATATTTGATACAAAAGCCAAACAAATAAAAAATACAGTACGGTTACGGTCCACAATTCTTGGCTATGTTTAAGGAAAAAGTTCTACAATGCAGTATTAGTTTATTAGAGGCAAAATACGAATACGAATTTATAGTAAATAATTGCTTACGAGTTAGAGTTTGTCCATTCAATTGTTTGCTCTCTTATTACTCGCAACTTAAATAAAATGTTAAAAATATAATCAACTATTATGCAGTACATGCAAACTATTTTTTTTCTGTACAGCATATTACAATTTATTAAAATCAATTTTGATATTCCAAAGTTATGCATGTATTTGTTTTTTATATGGTAATTCCATATTTCTTATCTTATATAAACTAAAAAATTTGAAAACAAATCTAAATTTTGATAGAATATTGTGATGGCACCGTATAATTGTTTAAACATAATCTTATCATATATCTATATTTTATACTTATTTTAGTTAATTTAAGGCTATGTTGATAATTCACTAATAAATTATAGTAAAAATTTTTTGTACAATACAACAAAATAATTGAAAAATGAAAATTACCGCAACGGAAAATACTGCCTAAAATGCCATAACTCATATCTAATTCGTGAATAGTTTCTCTAATTTTGGTTTTCAATTTGCTAATATCTGGTTTATCACTGGTACTGCTATCCAAATATTTGTATTGCTCGACGAGTTGATTATCCAATTGATTGAGCCGATCGAATAAGTCTCGCTTACTGGTCCACACGTGAATCTCGTGAAGCAATTCTGGTACCACTAAGAACGTTCTCCATCCACGTATCTTTTTTGACTTAAGAATATCACCGTAAATATGATCACCAACATAGAGTACATCTCTACCCTTAGCGCCAATTAGTGTTGTGAACACATCACAACTGCCACCGGAATAAACTTTTTTCGCTTGAAAAGGTCCCGTATATGTGCCTATTTTCAATTCACCAGTTTTTTCGTCCACTTGACGCAAAATAGTTCCCTCGTCGAAGAACAACGGCTTTCTACCATATAAAAAATGATTACCATATATTTCTAATTTTAAATATACTTTAGACTAAATAATAGATATATAGCTCTATTAACCCAGCATTTACGACAATATAGTCGAAGAATGATTTCCAGTCTCGTCTAGCACTGGATGGCACATCGAATAGATAAGTCATTATCTTTTGAGTGTACATGTAATCGCTATTCGTTAATAGAAATATCTTTTTCCCATTCTCTCTCATGCGATCAAAAAATACTGGAAGACTATCATTTCGATGAACGTATTTTTCTAAATTATTCACTGTTTCCTCTTTCAGTGAACCCTTTAAAGTGAAATGTAATTAGAATTAAAATTGAGTAATAAAAAAGAAATAATCATTTCGAAAACCTTTAAATGAACCCAATCGAAAGCTGCTCTAATGTCTTGAAATATACTTTTAAATGACATAAATAAATGGTCATCAACGCACTCAATACCATTTCCTGACGGAGTATCATCACGTCTGACAATCAAAACAAATATAATAATAGTAAAGATTATAAATGAATAAAAAATTTACCGAATGCGAACATAATCTTTAGAATTCGAAAAGAAATCGATAACACAGGCCAACAAATACGTTTCTGGCTGCGTAAATAGTGTATTGAGCACGTAAATACGAGATTCGTCCATCTGTACGAACTTGTTTGGATATATATTGTAGATTTCTGACCTGAAATTTTATATAGTAATCAATATAAAATCATAAATTATTTTTGTATAAAAATTTTTATGTGTATTTTGATTAAAAAACTATTCTTATAACAAATTCTTTGATATTAAGAATTCCAGTTATGTTATTTGACGCATACCCTAAAATAATTATGACAACGATTGGTAATTTAATTTTAAAAAAATTTCGAAAAAATAAGTAAAATACTGTAGATAGAGATGATCGTTACCGGTCACGATAAAAAAATAAAATCGGCGGTCATTACAGGTAAAAAATATACAAAATCGGCTCTCACACCAGGTTTTATAAAAGAATTCATGAAAATATATGCGCAAAATTTTTTTCGAATTATTGGATTTCATTAAATTTGAATTTTAATCCAATATTTACAATTTAAAAAAGTATTTTTTTTGTATTTTTAATTTCCTAATAATTTTTAACCAATTATAGTTATCAAATCAGCATGAGTTTTTGAATCCATTCTTCAGATTTTTAACTTTTGGATGCTTTTTTTAATATTATTCATAAACAAATAATGTAAGTGTAAATACAAAATAAAGTTTATAAAAACATGTTTTTATAAATGATTATAAACTATGAATTAGATATTTTCGGTTTTTATCGGAATTAAGAGCAAATTAACCGGTAAATAATTTTGAAAGCGGCAATCATTACAAAATATTACAAAAGGTCATTATTAAAGTTAACGATACTCTCTAAAAATTGATTATTGCATAATTTTATAAGTTATATAATATTTTATCAAATGTTCTGCCAGAATATTATTATAAATGTATTGATGTTATTATTTGTTTTAAATATTAGCCTTAAAAAATGATTTCAATGGAATTATTGAGACAAGAATAATGAAAGAAAGTAACATAATTTGAAACTTTACAGTTTGAATTTGTCATAAAATCATTCTAAAGTAAGAATTTTAATTAAAATTTTATCAATTTAGAGATATGTAGAATTTCATATCAACGACTTATAATATAATGATGAGAATTAGCTTGAGCTCACACGAGCTCGTATACAGTATAACTAATATTAACATATCATAATTTTCAAAAACTTTAATTAATTAAATCTTCTTATTTTCGCCGCATGAATTTTTTACGTAAATAATTAAAGAAGGGAATTATCTAACAATGCTGAGCTTGAGCTTGAAATTGCTGAGCAAAAGCTCAAAACCTATTAGCTTATGTTTCTAAAAAGAGCTTGAGCTTATGAACTGTAATATTGCTTGCTTGAGCTTACGAACTTTAAAATTTTCTTTAAAACTAAAAATATTATAACCAAACCAAACGTTTTTACATTTAAAAATTTTAATTTATAACTAATCGTAAAATTTCTTGTATTATAAATTCAAAATTGGATAGTAATTTTTTTTCCAAAGCAAATGTAATCTTATATCAATCATGTATAGAATATTTAAATGAGATCGAAACATTTTTATGGGAATGTTTTAGTTCATTAAATATTAACCTACGATCAAGAAGCTCAATATAGAATAGAGCTTGAGCTTAACGATTTAAGCTCACAATAATGTGAGTTAAGAGCTCGAGATATAAGGTTCTATGTTATATTGTTTTGCTTTGAGCTAACGATTAATTGGCTCGAGTTTATCACATATAAAGTTAATATAATTAAAAACTTTTCATATATCACTGCTTATTCTTATTTATTTTTGCTTAAACTCTTTCATGATTTCAACATTTTTTGCAATTAAAATCGATGTGATTAGAAATCGAAACACTAATGTGTGTTGCTCTCCCCAAAAGTTTGTGTATTTAAAAATAAATTACGTTAAAAATTAGAAATTAAGAATATTACGAGTAAATTCAATTATTTAAAAAAATACTAAACAATAAAACTTAGTTTTTAGTGACAAAGATTGTGCAAAATTGATGAAAAAATAGTGCTTAAATTTATTTTCAGAGGCTTTTCAAAATGTAAATTTCTCGCATACAATAAATAAGCTTAGAATAAAAATGTGAAAATATGTTTAATATTGTTTTGAATATTCATTGTTTGAATAGTTTTAATCTTACGTTTTAAGAAATTGAAATCCGAAAACGCAAACCAATATATTGCCATAAGCGTCCACTTTCAGCAAATTTCCATATTCGGTGTCAAACCATAGACCACGAACTGGAAAACTATGATCATAATCGAAATCTGCGATGGCTTGAGGGTAACCAACTTCGATGAGTCTCTTTTGAGCAAATTTAAATGAAATGGCCTCAAAATCAGGCGATTTATACTCAGCGATAGTGTAATCCATATCGAAACCAAAAAACTTAATTTGTTCCAAATGTAAGCTTCTGTTTGCGAATACTCTGTTATGCATTAATCTACTCTTTTTGGCGCTTCGACTCCCGTTTGTCACACCTTTCGTATGTCCACCATTAACACTGTTATGACTGCCGAATCCATTTTCTATGAGTGCACTCATTTCGGGAATAAAGCTAAATACTGGAAATAAAAATAAATGTCATTTTCGTTAGTATATATTAACTATTTTATAAAACACACAATTTTGAGCACAAATATCGCAGCACTCCATTCGATAACCAGTTATTAATAATATTAATTATTTTATCGCTATAAACAATCGATTTTTGTTTAAATACTTTTTTTTATTGAATATAACGTAACAATTATTAAATAATCATAAATAATAAATAGGTTTTATTCGACGATAAAAATAAATTTTAAATCGTATTAATAAATGGGCGACAAAGTAAAAACGAGGTCAAACTAATTTAAATGTATATAATTTTTTATTTATATAACTATATAATTATGCATAAAGATCTATAAATTTCTGTTAAAGCAATAACTTTAATATAAAATAATGCGTAAAAATATTTCCACTCGAAAAAAATCAATTTATGTTTAAGAGCAGCAACGAAACGACACAACTTTGATTTAATACTGTTATTTAATATTGAAGTTCAATTAAGTTTTCCGTTTAAAATAAACGGTTGAAATTTAAGACGCATTTTATTAGCACTAAGTATTACAGCATTCAAATAACTAACGGCAAAACATTTTGCTTTCAAATCAAAATTGATATTTTTTTTTCTGGCGATATTTTTATACTCGTTTTTTGAAAATAATTATTACTTCAAAAGTGGTATCAGTTTTATATTTAGCGAAAACGTGGGATTTCAATGACGTATAGCTCGCACTAAAATATAATATATTTTCAAATATTAATGTTGATTTCAATATTTAAATGGTAATATTTAAACATTAAACAGTACATATGTAATGTCGATCAACAATATTTCTGTCAATTCATTATTATATGACGGTTTTTACAAACTAATCCAATTAATATCTTACTCTATATTTATATCAGATCACATAAAATACAAATTGAATAAATAATCATATAAGTAAATAAATAAAAGTGTTAATGTAAATAATAAATAATATAAGAGTACAGTATCAATGTATGACAATAATAAAATGAGTTTATAAACAAAAATTGGTGAATGAATGAAACACTGCCACAACACACCCACACCCACACATACACATACACACATAATGCGATATAGTCTATGTAATCGATACTCACACACAATACACATTATTAAAGATATTGACAGGTAGAAGTTTTCCAAGCCTTAAATTAGGAAATTTAAACCGAATTAAACCAAAACAAATTAAACAATATCGATACGGTCATAATATCTGACTTTGCATTTTAATTTAAATAGTTTTAAAAATTTTAATTTGTACTATGATATATAAATTAAATGTAATATTAGTTAGTTAATGATCGCTCGCGAACTTGGTTAGCGCTCCTATTATTTTATATTACTTTTATACAAAACTATTAAATTTTATTTTTAAATGCATATGCCACATTTATTTAATATACTTCCGCCAATATCGGTAGATGACACAGAATTTCAGATCATACAGTTAAAATCTTTTCTTTTCATCATTTTGTCATTGCTTTTAGTCACCAATGCCACATATGGTCCGGTTTAAAGTTGCTTTTAGCACTGTTAACATACCTTTTGGGCTTCAAGCTAAGGACATACAGTGTGTGTTTCACTGCAATACTCATATGCGTTGCGTTAATAAAAATTTTAGGTATTGAACTGCTAAACGCAACGCATATGAGTATTGCAGTGAAACAAAAACTGAATGTCCTTAGCATAAAGTCCAAAAGGTTTGTTAACAACGCTAATAGCAATGATAAGCAGGACCATATGTGTCATTGATGACTAAAAGCAATGATAACATGTCCAATAGAAATGATTTTTACTGTAATAAAGGGATTTCACCTATTTCTTGTATTAATAAAGGGATTTGGAGTATTACCATCTTAGCATAAAACTAATATATTTGTAACATAAGTTTGCATTAACCTATGAAAAAGTGAGCTCTCTATGAATGTATCTTTTTTGCTACACTCATTCTATATTATTTTTCCTTATCTCCACTTTCACTATAGTTCTACGTAATGGTAATTGAAAGAAATTTTCGAAAAAATAATATTCATTTATGCATACATATTTATTGCTTTATGGTGTTTATCCTTATTATATATTAATCGCTTCATATTTCTTTCTCCCTCCGTCACATTCTCCTACAATATTGAAATCAGCTACTTTTACGAACGTTACCTAACAATATATAAAATTTTTAACCGTTATAGAACAATGTTTAATAGCTCAAGAAAAATTAAAAGTGATAATCAATAATTAAACAGTTTTAAACATGATAGAAATAAACTGATTGATTATTGTTGTGAGCGAATTAAAGAGTAATAAATGTTTTAATTCCCGCGAAGCTTTTACGAACGTTGCCTAACAATTACTAAATACTTTAAAACTATTGTTGTATTGCGCGAAAAGGTTAAGTGTGATATGCAAAAATAAAGCAAAATAACAAATTAAAATTATATAACCGTCATTTAGCAGCATATAAGTAATTTAAAAAGTTAAGCGGGCATAATATGTTATTTTCTCGCGGCTTTCTAACTATTTTATATATTAATCGCTTCATATTTCTCACACTTTCTCTCACTCTCTCCAACAATAGTAAAGTCAGTTAATTTTCATAACCTTGCCTAACAATTACTAAAAACTTTTAGCCTATTGTTGTATTGCGATAAAAAGTTAAATGCGTTTGCAACAATTAAACAAAATGATAGCTAAAATAAGATTTAATATAAAAATCATAGAATAGATAGAAGAATATGGGCGGTTGAGACAAACCAATATAGAGCCATACAGGCGGATAACCGGTCTGATATATGAACATAAATACGCCGTAAACGCAATAAATGACAAACTGCCACAACTGCATTACTGTCAGGTACTTTTTCCACCACAAATACTTGTGAACGGAGGGACCCATCGCTGACAGAGCGTAATACGA
>JAQIXJ010001231.1:0-22421 GCA_034700185.1 Phthiracarus laevigatus
AAAACACATAAAACTAGTTTAACCGAAATTTAAACCTATAAAACTTTCTCGGTTAAAACCGAATTTTCCGAGCCCTAGTTATCATGTGCTGAGTATCAATAATGCCAATTAACTTGAGTTATTCCACAAATAAACAAATTAAGTAATTATAATTACGATTACATATTGAAACACAATCTTTAATGAGTTGAGAAATTAAAAAATTATTAGAAAAGTCGTTAAACTAAGTTTTTATTTGCTGAAAAAGTTAAAATTAGATTTATTAATTACAAAACCTATTTGATCATAAATTTGTATATATTGATCACAAGGCATAGCTATTCATACATTGCGAATATAATGAGCAAAATTAACATTATCAATAACAAAAACGTATTGAAGGCCAAAGAATAACAGTATTATAACCGGTTTTAATTTCATGTAAATTTTGCACCAAAAAATTTCCGATATTAACTTATAAGGCTATACAGAATAGCATTTGCTAACTTTTATGAATTATTTAAAAGTTTTAATTTTATTAATTTTTGTTTGAAAGAATATATGTTTAACAAATCATTCATCTGATTCTAATAGCAGTTTTTTAACTATATTTACGCGCACACTATAATACATATAAGTTAGAAATAAGTTATTTCGATTTTTTCGATTAGTTTCCGAAACTGGTAGAGAATCCTAGCGAAAAATCAAACAAACCAAAACTGAAAAAATAACACAAAACGATAGAGCGTTAGCGCGCATGCGTAAACACAGCTGCTTCGACACTCATACACAGTTGGGAAACATTGTAATAAACAAATCATAACAATAAAAATGGCGAGAGGTATGAATTACACGTTTTTTTTACAAATAATAATTTCAACGTTACTTCCAATTGAATGCGTAATAATAATTTGATGATTTGTTTGAACGCGTAGGTCGAGGTCGCGGACATAAGGGTCAAAGGCGTCACTTCACGAATCCAGACGACTTGGAAGCAAAACGCGACCGAATAGAGAAAGAAAAGAATTGGAGACAAAGTCGGGGAGACGTGTCTGATGACGACACCGATGATGACGAGGAGAAGGAGAAAAAGGGGAGTGGAAGCGGTTCGGACAGTTCGCACAGCGATGACGACAGCGATTCCGATGCGAAAGCAAAGGGCGTGGAGGGTCTCATTGAGATTGAAAACCCCAATCGCGTTATAAAGAAAGCCGTCAAAATCGACAAATTAGGTGACAAATACCAACGCAATTATTTGATTAACCATTTTATATCTGAGATCAATTGATTTACTGAACAGATGTGACGGCAAGTTCTTCGCGCGATGAGTCGCAACTGTCGCGACGCGAACGCGAAGAGTTGGAGAAACAGCGCGCGCGTGAGAATTACGCGCGACTGCACGCGCAGGGAAAGACTGATCAGGCCAGAGCCGATTTGGCCAGACTTGCACTCATCAAACAGCAGAGGGAAGAGGCAGCAAAGAAGAAAGAGGACGAGAGAAAATTGAAGGAACAGGAGTTGAAAGCGAAACAGGCGCAGACCAATAAGGCATTGGGAAAGAAGTAAATTTCTGGTCTCTATATCTCGTTTTCTCTCTTTCTCTATCTCTATCTTTCACACGTGTTGTTTCCATCAATCCTTTTCAGTATAAAAAGTTTTGAAAAATTTTATTAGTATGTATTTTTTTCTATAAAATTAAACAAATATGTGTTTTTTAATTCAACGAAAAAGTTTGCTTTCATTAAACAAAATTCTAATAAGAATTTTAATAAATAAAAGTCTATTTAACTAAATAAAAAATACGGTCGCATTATCTAAAAGTAATGTTTTAGACGCGTTATGCTTTTTTAGCCGCTTTACTCGATTGATAGCCAATGTCAAGACCATAGTTATCGACGCCATTACCGCCGTCAATACCACCACCAGATTGTTGAGACACCGGCGACACATAGTTAGCGCCCTGTGCTCTCTCGCCTTTTGCGATAATCGTGTTAACCGATTCGATTACCGGTTGGATTTCTTGCACGACGCGACGATATGGCGTAATAACTTCGCGAACTTCTTGAATAACTGGTCGAAGCACTTGATGCATAACTTTGTGTGGTTCTTCTTCGGATGAAGTTTTCTCCACTTGTCCCTTAGCGCCTGAAAATAACACAAACAAAAATATATTATTTTTAGGGGAAAAGCAAATTTATCGCAAATAAGAATAATACCTGGAATATGGTTTTGATGGACGAGCACTGGACTCGATTTTGAGTTATATATGATCTGAATTGGCAGTTCCAATGGCGCTACTTCTAAAATTTGCGGGTAAATGGGGTCCTGATGTAAGCTGACGGGCCTTATATCCACTTGTCGTCGCGATGTTATTGCCGCTGAAATAGGACCGTGACTCGATTGGGAATAACCACCGCCATAACTGTCACTCGAGTATCCGTAATTATTGCCGCTCCCGTATCCGTTGCCATATCCGCCACTACTATAGCCACTACTGTATCCATTGCTATATCCATTGCCACCGTAACCACCGCCGTAACCATCGCTATATCCATTGGCGTTACAAAAAGCCACCACAGATGCAAACATTATGAACTGAAAAAATCGAAATGCATTTTATGAAAATTAATTTGTAAAAATCTGAAACACATTTTCTCATACTTTATTCATTTTTTTAAGTATGAAAAATAATTAATATTACACTAAAATTAAGAAAATATTAGTGAATTGGATTAGCTTATTGAATAAACTGAGTCGAAGTAGTGAATGAGTTGATGTTCAGTGGTTGACTGTCGTTTTATATATTTTTGCAAAAAAGTATGAAGAAATAAAAATAAGCTTATTTTGCTTTTAATTAGTTTTTGTTTTTATCGGTGGCCATTAGTGCTTATTCCGCCGCTTATCAGTGTTTAGATTTTAAAATTCAATCAAACAACAAACAAAAAAAATAGATACTAAATAAATAAATAAATAAAACCGAATCAAGCGGAAGTGAAATCGGTTTTGTGTTATAAAACTTTCTAAAATAGATGTTTAATGTCGACACCCTTTAAAAAGAGATATTTAATTATTTTATCTTATTGCTTTTTATAGAAGCAGCAACAAAAACTTTGCTTTTAGTAAAACTTGAAAAATTAACCTAAATAATTAATATATATATATATATTATAACCAATTTTCATACTTAAAATATAAATACATATAAGCTTATATATAGAATATACATAATACTGTAAGTATAAATGTATTTATATATTAAGTATAAAAATTCGTTATAACGGTAAACTCTTTTTTATTTTATTACCAAACACAAGAGAGGAGTTGATGAAAGGAGAGGAGAAGAGAGAGAGAGAGAGAGAGAGAGAGAAATAATATAAAAAATAATATGAATATTCATTGAATATAATTTTTAATTTGCTATTTCGTCAAAAACCCGAAATGAAGTGCTAATCAGTTTATTAAATTTAATCAATTAATTTATCAATTTAATCATTTAATTTAATCAATTAATACGGTATAATTGATATATTAAATATCTGAAGAAAATTTGGTTTATTACGTACTTATTTTCATAAATTATTTCAAAATAGAAAATTTCGATCCCAATCTAATAATCAAAAAAAAAATTCTGTTGGATTGTAAAAAGATTAGCTTACGCAAAATAGCCATTACATTAGTAACCTTTCTATTTTGGTTTCTCTGGAATAAAGATCGATTTACTTAGTCTTTTTAAAAAAATAACATTATAATCTTTGTTATTTTGAGTTTAGCTTATTATATTAAAGGGAAACAAAAAAAACAAATTTTTAATATAATATATTATTTCATTTTGTTTGCTAAACCCTAAACTTATCTATAAAAGTTGCAAACCCAAAAGAGCGACACATAAAAAAGTTAATTATAAATATTAATAATAATTAAGGTCTTAATATAACCAGTAATAAATTTTTAATTAAGCAAAATAAAATATCCATTTTTCCTAGAAATAAAATTCCACTTTTTCTACATCCCTGTCGTTAGGAAGAAAGCAAACAACAAGAAAAATAATCTAATGGTCTCGATGTCCATTATCTAATATATCAAAACAAAATAAACAACATTATATGCGCGCCGCTATCGCAGAGTAAAACTAATCTTAAGAGGAGTTATCCCAAGAGAGATCGCAAAAATATATCATATTACGTTGGATTATCATATTGCTATAAGAATTTTTGCGAATGACTTAACGGAATAAAAGAGCAAAATAAAAATTGAATTTTTCCCTATTCTTGTTGCGCTTATCCCTCTCTACTTCGTCTTTGATCAGAATCGCGTCAAACGCGTACAATATCTGATTCAATGTGATTCTTTTCAATTGCATTATCTATAATACCTAAAACGTGTGTGTTTAGGGAAAGAAGAGGGTTTGCATTTTATTTGCTGCTGTACAAAGGACTAGTATAAATAGATGATACCCAGAATTTTTCCAGAAGAATTGTTTTTTAAGTTTGTTAAGTGCACGATCGCATCTCCATCCTATTTGGATGCTGAATATAAACGGATTGAAAGATAGGGAATCGATGATGTCTTTAATGCATTGTTTTAAATCATTTGCACTGATATCGACGTTTGTAGCGCTAAATTATGGGCAATCGTTAGGCATCGATAATAAAAGGCGAATACCCGAAAACTTTTTCCAATTAAAAGTACCCACAACTACATTGGACACCTCAACTACCGGCTATGAAGTCATCACTATTCCTATCGATAATTTTAGAGGTAACTAATTTTATCTCCTTTTTTGTAATTTTTATCATTATATTATTAATATTGTTTATATCTGTTATTGTTGTGTGTTATAACTAGGGACGTGAAAATTAGTTTCTCTAATCAAAAAAAAATTACTTAATTCGAACTATATGTAACTAAATATTATTTATCCTAGTTCTTAAAATGAATTTTTAACGAATCTATTGATAAGAAATATATCGAACGAAATTTGCTAAAAATGTACTTAAAATGATATAAATCAATAATATCGTACAAAATATTTTCTCATTTAAAACTTTCTAAACTCGTTTTATGAAAACTCTAGTTAATTTATTCAGAATAAATGGCTTTTTCTGAAAATAACAACAATAACTTTCATAAGTTTCTGTTCATTTTAAAATAAAAATGTTTTTCATGACAGAAATATTTTCACTTAATATATTTTAGGGTTTAGATAACTACAATTCATTTTTAAATTGTACCTAAAATTTCCAACGATTTTTAACTTTTTTCTAACGACTTATAATAATCGATTTGGCACTAGTTTTTCTAAGATTTTCAAGACCCTAGTTATAACAATGTAAAACATTTTTTTTGTTGAGCTAATAGAATCAAAATATTTAATAAGGTTATGCTTTTTCTGTGGTAAAATTTAAAGAAACTGATAGGAATAATTAAAAAAGAAAACATTAGACATACATTTAATTAGAGATTTTTGACTGCATTAAATTTATGATTTTTCTCACAATAATTAAAGTAACGAAGAGTGATGCCCGTGCACTGCGCTCACGCTCAGCAAAATGAGTACGTTTGACTCTCACTTTCATGACACGCTCGAGCGTCAATTTATGCAAAATTTTAATTAATATAGATTAATTTTCATGAATAAGTAAAAAGTAAAAAATGTTCAAAAATATAAAAACATTTTTATAATCTTTAGAAAAAGTTTATTCTACCATTTTAGAGCTACTATTAATTATCTATGTAGTATAAATTTTGAATTAAATTATTGCCTTCAACTCTCAGAGCTCTCGCTCGGTAAAAGGCTACCGCTCATGAGCTATCTCAAGAGCCATCCACTCGAGCGTTGTACATCACTTGTAACGATTTATCTTTTAATTTGAACAAAGTAAACAAATTATCGATAGGAAAAACAGTTTCTACGATTTTTGTTGTTGATCAATGCGGTAAAAATTATGTTTTTATCTCTTAGCGGTTGGTTATTTTTTAAAAAAATAAATTGCTAAATACAGTTTAAAACTTATTTAAAGTTATAAATAAAGAGACTAGTGGTTAGATTATATTATTTATAACTTTTATTACTTTTTATTAAATTATTTTGAATTATATTTAAACATGTAAATTAGTTTCTTTACGTGTGATAATTTTAAATATATATTGGCAATCGCTCGAAAATTAATTAATACAACCTATATTAAAATATCGCTGCCTCATAAAAAGAAAGGTGTAAGTAAGTCACCGTAAAAGCCGATTTAAAACAGTTGTGTTTAATCCTCAGCAATATCTTTTTAGTTAAGAGCAATTTTATAATTATTAACAATTTTACAATTATTTAACATGTTTTTTAATTGGGTTTTGTTCGTAACAATTTTTTTGTTCATTGTTTCTATTTTATTTGATAGACTATTAGATTAATGTTATTGTAAAAAGCTTTAAAACAAGTAGTAATTTTTAATACTGTCTTTAAGTTTGGTTTCGTTCACGAATCTGACACAAAATACTTTACTTGCTTTTCTTTTAATTACCGCGAAATAATAGTCATTATCTTACAATAAATGGCAAATTTTACGGCCAAACAGATAATAAGGGGTTAAACTTCGAGATTCACAGTATAGTTATTGAAACCGATTTCTGCATAAAAATTTTTGCTTTTCTATGTAATATAACGATTGGTTTTGGTTTTTATTACATTTTGTTAATTATAAAAAATCTAACGTAAACGGAATAAAAAATTTTGATGCGACTAATTAAATACGATAGTATGTTTTGATTTATTTTTATGGTTCGAGACTGGTTTCGTTGCCGACAATAACAACAACAAAAACCACGGCGTTCGTCGAAATAACCTTAAGCTCTACTTCGAGAAAAGTGAGCTAATGAGTTGTTTCACAATAGTAATAGTCGTTAGCTTAATAGTACGTTTTTAGGAAGAGAAAGCGAACTTTTAAAACACGACACAATGAAAAGGATAATTTACGTTTTTATTGCCTAAAGCAGGCATTAATATTGTCCAACCAAATGAACTAAATCTCTCATTTGTGGTTTTAATGACGCTTAATTTTTTCCTCAAAAAATAAATAAATAAAAAGAAAGAGCGCAAATAATTAATTGAAATACAAACAATTAAAGTGTATTAAGATTTTTTACGGCTATCGATACGTTCGATCTAATATGGATAGCTATAATAAATTTATAAATCGATAGCTTATCGAATGCTTTCAACAGCAATTTGTCACTTAATGCAATCCAGCGCAACATCAAAGCCCAGTCGGCTTTCAATAGACAGCGTACAACGAATTTATTCTACGAATAGCGACATGATTTTTATAATAGCTAATTATTGTTAGCAAATAGCTATTATTGAAAACCTTTTAAAATGCACAATAAGGTATAGTGAACACCTGCGATAATAGTTGCACAAATTGAAGGGTATTCTTAGAATATAGTTTGTTTATCAAAGTGGCACCACAGGTAACTTAAGGCGAGTTCATGTGAACTATTGCTGCCACACGTTTAAACGTTTTTTTTTTGTTAAAACGAATCCAAAATTTTATGCAAATAAACAATAGATAAATATGCTCTATATATAAACTTATTTATAGATTCAATAACGAGTTTATAAATTTAGTAACGAGTGTGGGCTTTTTTGCAAAATATTACCAGGTTTTTTGGGTATTAAAGAAATAATTTTGTTTTATCTTAAGATATACTTCCCACAAAAAAAACAATAATTTCAACCAAAAAACAAGATCGAAACGAACATAATATCTGATTTTGTAATGTTAATTTAAGTTAGTATATAATCGCTCGCTTACTTCTTTCGCTTCCAACCATTATTTTATATAATTTTTATAGAAAACTCTGTTATAACTTATACAGTATATAAAACGGCATATGCCACAGTAATCCGTGTTCTATAATATGTTATTCTGAATACAATAGCGGCTGATGCCACTGAAATCCTGATCAATTCACTTCATTACAGCTCATTAGCAGATACCACTTAAATTTTGAACCAAATTTTGTTATTTTAACCTGAATTTTTTGACCATTTTGAGCCTTAAAATCCTTTTATAACGGCAAATAGCGGCAAATGACACTTTTTAACCTCAATTTTGACCATTTTTGCTGAGTTTTGCTCATTTTGACCCAATTTTTGGCCCTATTTTGGACATTTTAACACTTTCTATGCACATTTAGACCTAAAATAAATCCCAGTAATAATACGTATAAGGAAACGGTAAAATACTTTAATTATTGTAAGAAATCGGTAAAATCCCTTCATAAATACAAAGAACAAAATCCTATTATTAATAAAAAGAGTACACGGATAGATGGACATTATCAAATCAATATATCTGCCATAAAATACAGATAAAAATAAATAAAGATAAATATTTCGCAATCCTAAAAAAGTAATTATTATTACTATATTTGGGTTTTCTTTTTGATAATGCTTTCATTCGTCAGCAATGGATTACTGGCACGGAAGTCCACACAAAAAGCGATCCGTTTTATCACTCAAACCAATAACAGATGACAATATAAATGAAATCAGTAGTAAGAAAATCAACGACTAGTTCGTGGGCGGAAGAAACTTAACGCCAATTATAAACGAAACAATTGTTATATGATTTCTAGGAAGCAAACGAAGCGAACAAAACGGCGATAATAACACAATCAGACAGCGATTTGGTAATCAACAAAACAGAGATGGCGAAGGAAGGAAGCGAAGAACGTCGCAATCGTTCGCGAATTGGGCGGGTAAGAGAGCGTCGGGCGAACCGTTCGGCAATTGGGGCGGAAAGAGAGCGGCGAATAGTTTCAATACATGGGGCGGCAAACGAGCGCCAAACAGTTTTAATACATGGGGCGGAAAGCGGAACAGCATTCCAGAATTAGATAATAGATTATACGATAGATACGCGAATTTCGACGAATATTATTGATATTAGCGCTAGAGTGGCTGGTGAATTTGTTTTTACTGCCACAACAATGCAGTCAATAATATACGTAAAAATTTCAAAAATAGATCTTAAAAAATCAAAAGTTGTATAAAAAAATAATTAATTAAAATGAAAATAATGTTCAAAACATTAGAAATAAAAATTTAATAGTAGTAGTAGTAAAAGTATTTATTTTTCATTTAGCCATAACTAAGGCTCGGAAATTTCTGTCAGAAAAATGGTAAATTTCGTTCGGTTTTAATTCAGGTCTAAAGTCGAAGTTAATGTTTCGGTGGACTCAAATTTTGTATAAATGAATTATATTTTATAATATTATACATTTCGATGTTTCCACGAGTAAAAAACTAACGCGAGTGTATTTTCGCGTAAAAACCTTTTCTAAAAAGAAACATGGTTCAACACGACAAACGCATAAAGCTTTAAAACTTGTGATTGAATGAGTTTGATTCTGATGTAAATATGGATTTTTTCCATTATTTATTCAATACTGTTTTTGTTTTTTCAGATAATGGATTTTGAATTCGTAATCATTTTTTAAAATAATATTTATTTCGTAAAATAACACAATTATAATAAAGAAAACAAGTGTTAGTTATTCAAAATAACAATTTAAAATCGTTTAGTAAAATTTGTTTTCTGTTATTTCGGTGAGAAACATCAAAATCGGTTAATCATAAAACTAGTTTAATCTAACGTAAGTTTAAACCTATAAAACTTTCTCGGTTAAAACCTAATTTCCAGAGCCATAGTCATAACGTGTGCATCACTGTTTGTATAAAATTAAATAATAAACCATAATTAGCGGCTTGCAATTAACTGTCAATCGAATTAAAATTAAGGTTGACATCAAACAATTTAATTTTAAGCAATAGCGAACGCGCGAATAATTTCAATTAGTAAAAGTAAAAATTACAAACCCAAATCATTAATTGCTTTATAATCGATTTTTCATTGAAATTTCAACTATTAAGGTCTGTTTTATTCAAACCTTTTTAATTAAAGCTTAAGTTGAAATTTTTCGTAATACTTGTTCCAAAACAAATTCCCAATGCATACAAAATTTTCATTAATCAGTGATATACTAATAAATTTCTATTCTATAGTATAGGCAACTATTTTATATTTAAATTTTTTAGACAAAATTCACTTGATGTTAAAAATAAAGTTAACCGCATACTGTCAATGATACTTTAATTTCAACACTTAAAGCTAAGTAATAAAGGTAACAAATAAGCTTATTTTTTCAACTCATTAAATAAACTTTACCTCAACTCTTAACCGATATTACTTTAACTTTGATTCACTACAAAAATTTACCACACAAAAAATTTGATGATATTATTATTATTATTATGTATTTTTTCTTAATCTCTAAAAATATTTACACTTATTTATAAATTACAACATAATCTCTATATAAGTTATTACACAAAAAAAGTGTGCTTATTTATAGTTTACAGGACAAAATAAAATCAATCATTATATATATATATATATAATATAATGCAGGGTCGGTCTGTCGGTGTAGATATTTATACATATAACCATCGAAATATAACGCTAGTCTAACCAATTCTTATGCAACTTAGGACAGGCGCGATTGCATTGAGGCCAATTGCAACTGTCCATCAACCAGTGGTGGCACAGGTCCTCGTGCCTCAACCACCGGTGCCTCTCGTGGTGATACTTAATGGCGTGCGTTTGCGACCGATGGTGATAGTGATGACTGTTTCGATTATGATTACTATTCGTATTAATCGTGTCCACAATGATCTGTTCGCGTTTCGTCTTATGCCGTCTTCTTTGCTGCTTCCTTCTCCTCTTCTTCTTTCGGTACAAAGTTGGCGCGTCGGCCAACACAGTATCATTATTATTATTATTGCTATTACTACTACTACTGCCACTAGAAAATAAGTCGTGCTTATTGGGTTCGTACGAATTTAATTCCCAGCAGCGGATCGCTTGCGGCAGTGATATGCCATTAATGGACACGTGATGCCAATCGGGTTTAGTGAGTACGATGTGCGACACACAACTGGGTGCGAACACGGCAGTGGCGTTCTCCAGTGTGGCCCGTATTTGTTGGCCCAAACTGTGTATGTATTGGAGCTGTTGCTGGGATTGGAAGAGCGACACGCTGTCCATATGCATCTGCGCTTCGTCGTACAGCCACTGGAATATGAAGAGCGGCGCTCTAAGCGTTGGGTAGAGTCTATAGCCAAAGTAACACCGCCACGGCTCTGATGAGTATTGGCTCTGACACGATGATGGAACGCGTCCCGACCATAGTCTGCGTGCAAACATAAAAACCCATTATTATTATAATTGTCGGTAATTAATAATAATACATTTGCCTGAAACTCTGGAAAAAGCGTTTTCTTAAATATCAGTTTGGGATGATTTCTGGGTATACGCTATTAAAAAGTAGTTTTTAAACAGCGGGGAATACTAGATAATTATAATTATTATAACACAGCCGATCCTCTATAAGGGATAATGTGCTGATAAAATGAAAAATGTTTGTGATTTAATTAAAATGTTGAATTGAAATGTGCATACTTATGCGCTGCTTTGATCCCATCCATCGGAGCGCAATTAATGGCATCGATACACGGCTGTCTATTATTATTATGATGATTAAACGGCTCGTTATCCAATATCCAACCGGAATCAGCTAATCCCCTAACTTCGGCTTTGGAGCCGGAATTAAATACCAGTTGCGCGATACGATCCAAGTTAATCATAACACCCGCAGCGCCCGCTGAAGACCCGGCGAGTATCAAAAGTTTCGCATCAGACAGACCGCGAGGCAATAATTCAGTAATCACTTGCTCAACAATGCGTGATCCTAAGAATGATAAATCACCGGGACTTGAGGCGGGAGAGTCACCTGACCATATGTCTGACGAACAATAAGGTACAAAGACGTGATTAGCGTTCCACCAGTGGGGGTTCTCTTCTGGCGATGACGACAGTATACCGCCCACTAAATACATTACAAAACGTTAAACACTATTGTTATCCTCACTCGCGTCAGTTAACATCTATTTAAGTGTTTTAAAAAGCGTTTTCCTCCAAAAATCAAACAATACTGTGTAAGCTAACGAAAACTCAGCTTTCTATTGTAAACATACTTAGCTGAAGTAATGAAGTAATGCAATCAAATCTACAACTGGATTGCAATTTGCTATAATCAACAACATTTAGTGCAAATTTCTTAGAAAAATAAATTAACATTGAAAGCATTCAAGCACTTGTTTTAAAGGGTTTCGAAGCTTTTAATAAAGTGAAAACAATCGATTCATTGATGTAGAGTATAGCTAACCATAAAAATACAAGAAAAAATATTTGACAAGAAAAGAATTTTGTAACAGTTAACAATCTTAGAGAAACAAAAAATAGGTTTTTCATTATATAATACTATACATTAATAATCTTCTGTTCACAGTCGTCGCTATCACTGAATCGATGGACAATAATCTCCTCATTCTCTCACACACACACAAATAATTGCTCGAAAAAATATTAGGCTGTGTTTTTAAGTGAGAGGCAGCAAAAAAAATATAAAGAAATATAAGTAAAGAGATTAAATTCTTTGATAAATGGTAAAAAAATTTACTCCTCTTTCTTTTTTCTTAAGATAACCTAATGATTTTATTATCTCCGGCTTTCGTCTTTATAATAGTATATTTTTGTGTGGCAGCGTTTGTTACTGACTGTTTAGCGTATAAATGATATAGTAATACGGTATTGATTTTAAAAAGATAAAACAAAGTGTTTTTTCGCTTCGGCTTTGTTTTTAAACCCAAAAGAAAAAATAAGACGATTCTCTTTCTAATATATTCTTTCTCGCCGTATTTTTTCTCTCTATAGGAAAATCTGTGAAACTATTTTCTTTCTTATTTATTTCGCTCACTTTGTGATTATTATAACTGAGACTCGTACTCGTTAAGTCTTTAAGTTTTTTTTGGTTAATAAGCTTTTCTTCATTGGCTTGTGTGCGCAATGATAAATCACATTAGAAAATGATAGAGAAAGAGATACGATAAAAAAATTCTAGTGAAAATATATTTTGCAATGCTAATAAAAAAGTATTGTTTACGATTGAGCGAAAAAAAAACACTATAAAATGTTTATAGTTAATATACATTAATTAGTGTTTTATCAGTTATTATGTATATATGAATAATAAAATGAATTTTGCTCAAAAGTGAAAACTATATCAAAATTCTATTTTCATACATAAATAAATTATACAGTATACCATTAATTTTATTAACCTAACCGTAAGCTATATTTGAACAACTAATAATCTTTCTGTGTTTTCTTTACGCTTTCGACAGAGAGTAAAGAATTTATTTCTCTCTCAATTTCAACAAACTCGAGCCAATTTGCTCTTGAGAAGAGTCGGATCTAACTCCTGAGAATTATAAATAGGCTCATCAATAATTGGAACTTTTAACAAAAAATCCAAAAGAAAATTGAAAATTTTGGTAAACAGTGAAAGAAGCTTGTCGTTCATAGTCGATAAGGTTTCCCGAAAAAAGTACACAATGTTTTTCGTGAAAGTTTTAAAAAAGTTAGATCGAAAATCTGCGCATAATTTCAATGAGTTTGATTATCAAAAATTTATAAAAAAATCCCAAAGCAATCCCTCCATCAAGAACGGGAGCGCAAGTCACTGATGGCTAAATCTAGCGGAAATGCAATGCAAAAACACATACCAGTTTTGGCTTCGGGCCAATGCGCGGAAGTCATTAAACTTCTCATTTTTAACCATCTCTGATGACAAGTGACAGCGCTAATGCAATACCATCCGCCCTCTAAGAACACGATCCATCTTCGAGAGCCGAACGCGGGCCGTATATAATAGCCAGCGACAGTTCCGTCATTGCACGTCACGCTTGTGTTGGACAGCATTACGCGGCGAAGATATGTGAACGACGTATATGTGGATGGAAATGATTGGGAGTGTGAGCTATCACTTTGTTGTGAGTTATCCACTATCATTGGCGAACTGTTCCACTTATGCGACGACGAAGAGTCCAACACAAGCTCTTGTATGAGCTGCTGCTGCGATTGTCTCTCCAATAATGATGAAGACGATGGCGACGATGACGAAGAATATTTACTCCACGTCGAAGATATCACTACACCCATCACTAACAGAAAAACTAACGGCAACACATCCATCATTGTGGCCGTCACCGACGATCGCAAGGATTTTGCCGATAATGAAGATGATTTAGCTTTCATGGGAAAATAAGTGTTGTGCCGTTGCGCAGGACTAATACGAGTTGTGTTGTGTGTGTGTACGATGTTTTTACCTTATGGTGTAGCTGTCGGCAAAGTAGGTGTTGTCGGCACAGAAATAGAGATCAAAGAGTGCCGACTATTTCGCTCTCTCGTGCCGAGTCGGCAAACATCAAAGGCCAACACTGGTGCCTCTTTGTGTCATGTGAACTAATGTCGGCATTTAGTTCTTTGATGTGGTTTTCAGTGCTTACAAGCATTTCAAGAGAAATGTAGTATATATAAGTCGAGAGAGAGAATATGTAGAGCGAGAGAGTGAATAGAGAGAGAAAAATTGGGAGACAGGAGAGAGAGAGAGATATCGAGGGAAATAGAGAGAACAAGCATTAAATACTAGATAGATATTAATTTTGTTTAAATTTTTTCTCTCTCGCGCTCTCTTTCTCTATTCAGTCGATTTTAATAAAAAAACGCTTTTAAATATGTTATTTTAAATAGATCACACATTTCTATTGTCTCGTGTTAGTATTAACCAAAACTGTATTGGATAAACTTGAAAATTCATAAGGAAAAAATCATCAAATCTAGAAATATTGGCCGTTATATAGAACACCGGTCCTATTGTTAAATATTTTTATCCTAACAATAGAGTTTTAATATTCTCTAAAGCATTAGAGTTTAAAGAACAATATAAATATGCGAAATTTGTTGCGCGCGATAACTATTAAGTAAAATTTAAAGTATTCTATTATTCTGATGTAAAGCAGAGATCGCAGAGGCAAGAGTTATTACGTAACAAATACAGCAGAATATGAGAGTGATTGAGCTTAACGCAGTCGCGGAGCCAACAAAGCAGTGCGAAAATGTTGAAAATAACGCGATCAGTGGCGGAAAAACTCTCACCTCTGCGATCACTGATATGAGCATTAATGATTAATGTTAAGCAATAGAAAAACGTTGACGTGAATAACTTTATTGACAAATGTGTACTGAAATTAGTGCTTATTACAGTAATGAGCAAATAATATCATTTTTATTATTTTAAATAATTATAATTATAATAATTTTATTTGATATTTTGACGACTTAATGAAATATAATACCATTAGAGTTACTGTCTGTTAATTTAAAATTAGTTGTTAATTGTTTTATAAAACGAAAGCTTAAACGTACGTACTTGATAAAATCGAAAATAATTAATGATAAATAATTTCCAGCAATAAAATCCAACTTTTTTCTTACCTATTCTTTCAATAAGTGATAGCAACTAAATAATATAAAAACCAAAAAAAATTATTCTATTGTTAATAAATAGATATAATTAGGGAATATTTTAATAATGAAGTCTCTTTAAATATTAAAACTACTTTAACTTGTATAATAAATTTATTTGACAATAAAAAAGACTAGTAAACAGATAACAGAAATGTGAGGTCATATTATATTCGACAATACTGGTGGGTTAGGTTGAGTTTGGATCCTAATCCATTTTATCAAAACGACGCCATATACGCCCACCGAAGGTTTTATTTAGTACTTTTAATGTTATTATTAATTAGGAATTACCAAATTTCGTTTACGCAATCATTTGTTAAATAAAAATTTGTCTCATATTTGACACAAAGGCCCGATCCATCCCGATGTTTTTCTCAAAGGCCCGACACAGCCCGATATTTTTACTTTCAGGCCCGGATCCGGCCCGAGGAAAATATGGGGGGCCCGTTTACAAGTCTAATGCAAACCAATCGGGTTTATGTTAGGTTAAAAATTCTTTCGATTTACTAATCTAATAATGAACATTAGTAGATGTTTTAAAATATTTTCTAAACTTGATTTTCAAAATTTCAACTGTTAATTAAGTTTCACAGTGAGAGGGGTTAATGAATTGCGTTATATTGAACTAAATCTTTTATCGAAAAAAATCTTTTAAATTTAGTAAATTTTTAAAATAAGTTACCGATTCAAAATTATAAAAAAGCATATATTTTTTAAATAATTCATATTTTGATAATTATAATAACTACCTTTATATTATTCGCAATACTGTATTTCGATAATGATATACTATACAAATATTTGATTGGTTTGTTTGCTTGAAAATATAGCGAAGATGCTGTATTCGTGATGAATAGTAAAATAAAAATAAAAGTAGAACTTGTAATTATAAGCGAAATTTTAGTGCCAACATCTAAGTTAGCAAATACTGCCGGAAACAGCATAATGCACGCCAGACTGGCCATCAGAACATACAACCAAAACAAAAATTGTGACCAATAATTTTGATTATAATCATAAACTTCATAGTATATTGAGGTTAAGCTTGAATTGATGTCACCGACAATTTTTAATTTACGTTCTGCGTAAAATTGCAAATTCGTATTGATTTTATTTAGTTTGATTTTAATATAATAGCATATTATATAAAAATAGATCAATTGCGATAGCATTATGGTTTGAAAGTAATAAACGGCTAAAGAAACAGATAAACTCCATGGAATGGAAATAATTATCTCTATCATTGTTGTACAGTTAAGCGCAAGCGGAATAAAAGGCGTGAAAAACCACAAAATAGGCATAAAAATGTGCGCGACTAATTTAAATGCAAATAATAAGTTTGTTGTCCGTTTAATTAACTTGAGAACATCAACTTCGCTGACCAGACCAATCGATTGCGGAGAAATTAAGCCACTCATCATTTCAAAAGGTTTCATATAATTGGGTTTTATTCCGTACAAATAATTAATATAATGAATAAATTGGACAAAAATTTCCATTGTTAGGCCTACAATAACTGATAAACTATAGTGATATCTAATGTTGAGGAAATAAGCAAAATCTCCTAACATTAAAAATGTGTAATCATTCGTATTTTTTAATCTTAAACAAAAGCACACTTTAAATATTTGTAAGCAATTCGTCGCTAAGATTATGATTGGATGACAAAATAAATATCTCGACTCATTTCCATATGGGAATAATGACATACCACTTCTAAATAAATGAGCTCCAGCTGATTTGATAATTAAATTTGGTGGCAATGTTTTATTAACATCGATACTCACGCAAGATTTTGACAAAAATCTAGCATTTCTATTGCTTTGTAATTTTTTCATATTTTATTCATTTAACCAAACGAACTTTGAGAAGAAAAACTATAAAGTCGCAAATATTTTTGATAAAAGTTATAAATAAATTATTTTCAACTTATTTTACAAAATAGTTGAATAATTAATGAAATTTAAAATACTGTAGAAATATTAATTAATATGCACTGCATGAATACTGTATTAAGTAAGATATTTCGCATCGAATAAATACTAAGAACTTATAGATTTTCAATTTGACAGTTTTATAATTAAATGCTTGCCAATTTTATACAAACATTTTTAACAAATAAGTTTTTGATAAGTTATTTAAGTATAGTTTATTTTTGCAGACTAAATACGCATTCTAAATGAAAAGTTTGCTTCATATTTTTAAAATAAAAATACATATTACAAATCGAAAGACTGATGGAATAAATTTAATCATATTAAAAACTATCGTAATATTTCATATCGCTTATTCTTATATCATTATTTTGCAATTCTATTTTACTTATGAAATTTTCATTTTTTTCTTAATTAACATCATTAGTAGGGTTAGAAAATCGTTAGAAAAACTAATGCCAAATCGTTTATACTGTAAGTCGTTAGAAAAATGTTCCAATTAAGGTAATTTAAAAATAGATTTATTTTTTGTTATCTAAACTTATCTAAGTCCTAAGTAAGTCTATATTTTGAAATCGTTAGATAGTTCTAAAATGGTTAAATTCTTTAGATTAGTTAAAACTTTTTAAGTCAATTTAAGATCTACGATAATTAATATAAAGTTACATTTAGTTCAAATTAAGTAATTAACGATTTTCAAGACCCTAATCATTAGCTTATTTTAATTTTAGATATTAAAAAATTATAATTAATTGCATGTTTTAATAAAAGACTTCCAATATGTAAAACCCTTCAAAAGCATTCAAAAGATCCAGTTATCTAAAATTTCTTTTGCAACATTAAAAAACAAATACAAAATTAATTGAACTCATTTTAATTTTTTTAATATATTCAAAAAGTGGATATTTTAATTTTGAATTATTATACTTATAAAATTCCTTTGATTAGCAGTGAATTGTTTAGTTAGCTTTTCTTTAGTTGTGATCGGCTATAAAATTCAACCACTATATAATTACGATTACTTATAATTGAGCTAATCATCAACTTCTACATCAATGAAATAGTTATTTTGAACTAGAGCTGCACTGCCCTTTGTAATTCGTTTAGTAAACGTGATAATATTGCCGGTATCATCTTTGGTAAAACTGCCAATCATAGCCCAGTTATGCCAACCACGAGCGCCTTTATTTTTGAAAACTCCGCTTTCAAACACCCAAACACCAAACTTTAAACCGTCCGAATATTCAACGCTACCGTAAAACTTGATATTATTTAGCTTTTGTTCGTGCTCTTCGTTCAGATTAAATACGATCACATTGTACTTTTCTTCCGATTCGTAAAAAGCGGCGTACATTAAGTCTTTGACAAAACCAGAACGATTTTTTTCTAAAAATTAATGTACTCAATAAGTTTGGGTCTCATAAATTATCGTTTCATATATAATAAGGAGATCTATTAAGGATCGGACAGTTTAAAGATTTCAATGCAGTCAAAGTTTATATATGCATATTTTAGAATGGTTTAGTTATAACTTATAAGCAGACATCGGATTTTCCTTAATTCCATCAAAAATGATAAAATTTGACTAACAACCAAATTTTATAAAACATTGCATTTGTCTCCTAATTTGTGAAATTTGGGCATAATAAATAAAAATAACCTGTGTTATTCAGAACAAAATTGAAGATCTAACATTAATTTTTTTTGCCAAAAATAAAAATAAATTTTGTAAAAGGCAATTACTGTGATTTTATAAAGAAATTAAAATTAGTTAGATAAAGTTAAGTTTGAAACCCGTATCGAGTTTTGAAAATTCTGTACGACAAATTCTGAAAATTTATTAGTTATTGATTAATAAATAATTATGCACATATCATAACCCTTCATCACACCTCTTTGATAGAGAGGCAATAAAATTTCTAATATAAACTAAAATTCAATACAGTATTTTGAATCATAAAAATTAGGATTTTCGTAACAACCAAAATTTTATATATTCTTAAATCCTCGTTAGCGTTAATAATATGATTATTGAACGTGAATATAATTATTGTTGCTAATTTATGTTCTCATACGGTTGGAATTTGTTTATATTTTATACCTTGTCTAGAGTTTTTACTTTCAATTTAAAAAAAACTTATTTTACAAATGATTGTATTAATAGTTTTCTGCTCACTACATATCACATTTAGAATTGAGACTTGAATAACGAGACAATAAAGTGGTAAAGTCAATGAAACTGTTGTCGTAAATTGCATATTTAATATACCGGTATTAAATAACAGGGAGTAGTACTAAAATCAGCACGATTTAATGTCTGATAAAACTTTCTATGAATCATCACTATCAATCGAAATCAATTTACTTATTTTTTTAAACAAGAAAAATTCATATTCAATCATATTTTTTTAGAAAACTTCTTTAAGTTTATTGTAGTCGGACTTACTTCTATGCACAGCTTCTGATATCCATTTAGTGAGACCAAGCGTATCGATTTGAACGTTTAGAAAATTACTGCCGCTTAATACAGAGCTTAATAATATTGGTATAAATGGTAAACTATGGCCAAAATTAATAGAAGTGAAAAGTATAAATAAATTCAAAAAATAATGAAAAATTTTCATTTCGAAATTATTTCAACACTTTTAACAGAAACTACAATTTTCTTTCATTGTTTTCTTTGCTCGTTAGCTTTCACTTTCAGTTAAAAGCGAATACATAACCTTAACCAATGTTGTGTCACACGCTCTCTTAAGTCAAGAGCAAAAGTTGATTTGTTAGTATAATTTTTTGTTTGAATGTTAGAGTAAGTAAGCTAACGATTCGTAAGGTAATTCGTAAGGTCAATGGTTTCGTAGAAAATAAGAGTTCATTTGCCGCCTATTATAAGTGACAGGAATGAATGGAATTCCGATAATATTGAGTTTGAAATCGAAAATCTATTGGTGTTGTAAACAATATTAAACAAATGATATTTTTATTTGTTTAATAAAATTCGATTTTTTGTTTTACAAAAAAAACACTATCCGTAGAACTTTTGTATTTAAAATCAAATTAAAGGAAATTTTAATTTTAAAAGAATTAACCAACACTATATAAATCTTAAAAATATATTTGCATGGGTTTAATACGAATTTTATGTAAATGCGAAAATTTTTTGTAATAATGCAATTCAGTTGACGATAAGCGAATGGCAAAAATAGAATTGTTTAGTGATAAGATAATTAATAAAATTTTCGGCGACAGTAAATTATAAAAAGTTTTATCAGACATTATTTTAAATGCGCTGATACTGTAAATTGGTTTAACATTGGAGCAAAAGAAAAACACATTATATTGCAAAGCTTGGGAGTAATACATATCACGTGACTTACAGTTTAACTGATTGAATGGTTTCGCGTTTGTTTTAGAGCTCGTCGCATGATTTTTAAAGCCTAACAATTTCTTTTAACCGAATAACTATGTATTAAATTATTATTTTTTATTTTATAATCATTATATGAATTTGATAAACTATATTTGATGTTAATAACAAAATTTATTTTCCAATTTAGATTTAAAATTTGCATTATATATTCACAAACTGTGTAAAGCACCTCTAATACAACAAATGTGCAGAATTAAAGTGACGAAACATAAGCAAAAGTTTTTTATGTTTGATATTTTAAAGAGTATAAAATTACGTTACATAATCGTTTTACTTAATTTATGAAAGCATGAGTCATAACAAATTGAATGTTTGATCATATTAAAAGTTTGTTTGTAATCTATAAAGTCTATGTTGTGATAACACGAATCTGTTTGCATAATTATTGCGGTCGTTGAATGGTATAAGTGATTGTCAAATAATACAGTTGTTTAAATGAAATATTCAAACAGTTGGTTAACGTTTAATTTAGATAATACCCAAACCAATACAAACCAAAACACAACTATAAATTTAAACGGTTTTCTCATTTTAATATTAAATAAAAAAAGTTTGCATTTAAAAAACAACTTAACATAATTGAAATCAGTTTAGTATTGAACAAAAATTTCGATACAATATTAGTTAACGGAATCGCATCTTACGCTTAACACACGTAAGCTTAAGCTTTAGTACCAAAGCTAAAATGTCGGAAAATGGTATTCCTCGAAGTCCACGACCGTATCAGGTATTTAATCGATTTTACTATTAAACTGTTATGCCCTTCTAATTTAAAATGGATAATATCGCACGTTTCTTATTAAGCAACTCCACGTAAATTAATAAATTTATTAAATCATAATTAATATATTAGAAATGACTTAACGATTAATTGATTAGATTTAATAGAATTTTTATGGGCTAATAATTGCGTTAAATTATTAGGGAAATAATAGATCTTTTATTTGACCAAATATGACCCGATAAGTATTTGGAATTAAATTTAAATTAATATTTTGGTGGATTAATTATTAAATGTCATTTTTCAAAAATTCAACGCAACAAATCGCGATTAGAGCCTAAAGTTTTTAGATTAAACTAATTGCAATAAGAATTTTTTTTTGGAAATTTATTCTACTTTTTAAGTGACCCATCGTTGAGAATAGTTAAAGAAATTCCAAGAATACAGGTATTGATTGCTTATAAAATATCAAAGGCGTGCATTAACTACATTTGATTTAAAATTAAACATCGAAATATCGTAATTAATAGTTTTAAATTGTATAATCTGTTAGTTTAGGTATGTTTAGATACCTAATAAATGTTATGGGAGTCTTCGGATATGGTCTATAATTGGATGAATATAATTTCAACTTAAATATAATTTTTATCGCGTAGATTTATTAACTCTTAGGCTTGTTCGCTATATATTAGACTAGTGAACGGGCCCCGCGGGCCCACGACATTTTCATCGGGCCGGGTTCGGGCCTAAAAGTAAAACTATCGGGCTGTGTCGGGCCTTAGAGAAAAAACATCGGGATGAATCGGGCCTTTGAGTCAAATAGGAAGAAAATTTTTATTTAATAAATTGATTGCGTAAACGAAGTTTGTTAATCC
>JAQIXJ010001232.1:0-22421 GCA_034700185.1 Phthiracarus laevigatus
AATTCTTCATCAGTGAGAGGTTCCAATATAAGCGTTGATGGTAAAGGGTACTGTGGAAAAGAAAATCGTCACGTAACAGTGTCGCCCAAAAACTTTTTGCATGAGAATGAATGCTGATGCGTTTGAAATCCAATTAGATTATCTTCAATGTATTCGCTATTAGTCGTAATGTATCCAACAATAAACTATATGCAGCTATCAATTCAATTGAAGTGCTATCGTATTTCGAATAAAGTGGAGAACCTTGCAACCACAACAAACAATGTACATGAGGGCTGCCGCGATTTTGAAACTCATCACGAATATATTAGTTAGATTTTGGACTGTTTCTAAATAGTCCATTTGGATGATGAAGTACATGAAACAGTTCTAAACTACCTTTGTCAAAATATTGTAAACAGTTTAATGGATCTGCGCTAATTAACTCGCACCGTTCATTATAACTCATATGTTCTGCTTCAGTAATAATATCATTGTGAACAGTTTTTTTCAGTATGATTAATAGTTCTTTCAAACGAGTATCAGCTGCAGAATAAGTGACAAAAATTGTTGGTACGCCAAACTGTCAAATCATAGCAAGCACTTCTTTTTTACGCGCTTCCCATTAAACAGGTGGTTATCTGTCAACACGCAAAAACTTGTAACAATCGTCGATTTTAGATAAATTTTCGACAAATTGTTCATTTAAAACTTGTCCTGCTGTTACTTTGCCGGTTGATCTTGTATTTCTAAAATGTAACGAAAATTGCTGAGTGATCATATTGTAGTGTTGTTTCTTGAATATGAAGAAGAATTTGGGAATCCCAAAGCATCGTCGATCTTTATGCCTTAATTCCCATTTGCAATTTTTCGTATACGAGATATCAGTTGATAGTAAATGTCCACAGTAAATAGTTGGAAACGATAGCTCTTCAGCATATTTATCGCGCATTATTGATAGTGGATTTCTAACCTAGACTGGCGCAAAAGCGATTGACTTGTTAATTTGCCATAAAGTATCGATTGATGTTTACTGGCTGCTGCACCTCATTCCATTCGTTATCGTCTATTTTCATTGTCTCACATTCCGTATCTTTTACAATTTCTTTGACCTCTTCATTTACGACAAAGTGTTCCATTTGGCTATTATGATCACTAATCCACGTGTCCGATATAATAACATTTTATTCTATGTACAACGGCGTGTTTACCGAATATTTCGTAGCATTTAAAATAACAGACGGACGTACTGTTTCATACATGAAATTAGACTTGTGTTGCAAAATGCTCTTTAATTTAATTTGCACGGTATACGTATCGTTGAAAGCATGTGGAAGTAAGCTGACCGTTGTGTCGACAGAAATAGGGACATTTACGACATTTTCTCTCAAATATACTGTTTTTCGAACCCAAGCGATTGAATTTGAAAAAATTTAAATTTGTGGGCAAACCATTCGCTCTTCCAGTGAAGTCAATCACTTAAGTTGTTGCGGAATTTCTTAGAAAAATTTGCCATTGTTTTGGTTCATAGTTGGAATTTTGTTTGAGGTTATTTCGCCATAGCAAGTGATACAAAGCGTGAAACTATCGATGTTTTTGGAACAAATTTCATTGATGACAAAAAAGCTTTTATTCGTTAAGGTCTCGCGCGAAGTTTTAGTTATCGAAGACTTGAACCATAACCCATTGCCTGAGTCACAAACATTCGTCGGACCTATTTTGATAACTTTTCTATAATGTTCTTCTAGTTCTTTTTACATAATTGTTAATCGTTTAGATAATGCGCTGACGCATTACATTGATGTTCATTTTTTCGCAAGTCATCATCCATACGTTTGTCTTTCCGGTAGTATCAATCCCTTTCTTTCTCTGAATGGCGCCATTCACCATTCATCCGTTTGAAATTCTCGTTGTTACGATCGTTTTATTTCTTCGATTGGCTCCAATAATTATCCATTCGTTTTTCTGTTTTGATATAACGATCCTTTTCTTTCTCCTCGAGCTATTCGTCATCCTTTAGTTTGTCATATTTGGTGTATCGATCCATTTCTTTCTCCTTCTGGCGACAATCGTCATCTGCTCTTTTTTTCTCGATCCATTTGCGTTTTCTTTCCTTCTATTTATCTTCTTTCGAATTCATATTAATTAAATTTTGATAATCGTTATAGAAATAATTATTTATTAATACTCTTTTAAAAAGTTGTTGTTCACTCTGAGATCTGAATCTATACTGAGCCAGATTTCACTAAAGACTCTCTTAAGTATTTTTGCAATATTATCGTTAAGAATGCATTAAAAATATTTTTCAAACTATTTATAACTATAACTATTTTAAATGTAATATGAATTAAACAATTAAAAAAGAAATAAAAAAAATTTTTGCGCATTGTTGTAAAAGACTAACTTACCCTACAAAAAAATTGTTGTTGACTCTGAAGTCTGAATCACTACTGATCCAGATTTCAGTAAACACTCTCTCAAGTGCTTTTTTAACAATGAATTTTAACAATGCATTTAAAACATTTTCAAAAAATTTAAAACTGTTTTTATTTTTAGTTAATACTAACATTAACAAACTTTTATGATATTTTTGTCGAATTATATAAAGATGAAATAAATCAAAAAATTTGAAAAACTTAAAAAAATCAAAAAAATCAGAAAAATCAAAAAAATTGAAAAAACCTCAAAAAATCATAAAATTGAAAAAAATCAAAAAATTTAAAAAGTCTACAGACAAACAGGCAGACATAGTCAATAGACACACGGACAAGTCAATTTCAATAGCTCGTCTTTTTCAAAGTGAGCAAAAAATCAAATAATTATCGTAAATGAGCTATATTTATAATAAATAATCAATTATTTGTATATAAACTTCAAATCATTGATGTTTAACAACGATATATTTGTCCAATTTTATTAAGAAGTTGTGAATAACTTTATCAAGTTTTTTGGTATATTAAAACTGTTTTTTTACTACAAAGAGTAAAATATGACATTATTTTTGCAAAATCAGTTTTTTGAAGCTTTTATTACGATAAAAACGGTTGAAGAATAGATTTTTACGTTTTGAATTTTTAAATAAAAAGAAAGGATTATTTTGAGCACAAGTTAAAAGCTTATCTAAAACTTGCCTGTTTTATTTACATGCAATAATGAAATCATGGAAAAAATGTAATAAAAAAGTTTAATAATGATTTTATAAAGTTAAGCTGTTAATTAACCTGTACAATGAAGTTAAAAAAGAGCGAAAAAGTTAACCAAACTTAAGTTATATCGACTTTTCAAAATTTAAATTATATTACAACCATTTAGAGATTTAGTTATATAAGGTTAATAACAAAAACATATTTAAACTGTATGAATAGTCCATTGATTAATTTTACTAAATTGTTTTGTCGTTAGTTCATAAAAGTTCAAAGATGCCTATTAAAATACTCTTCATCAATAACGGCCCAAATTAAATACAACTCTTTTAAGAAGTAAGATTGTTACTAACTCATAATAATAGTTTACAGTTTCTAAGAATTGTTTTGCGCAATTATTGCTAAGCATTTTTTAATTGTAAAAGAGAAATTTATTGTTGAGCTTTTTATGAGTGGGAATATCTTGTTATTTTTTTGATTTCCAATAGGATAAAGTAAAAATACTTATCTTAATCAATTGTAAGTTATAAACGAATTTTATTTTGCAAGTTTGGTGTTAACAATTAATTAATATCTGACATATCCTTAAAACAATTTATAAATTTTGCTTTTTTATAAATTTATTTGATTACCATTTTAGTATAATCGAATGGAAATACTTATACTAAGATTAATTTATGCCTTAACATTTTAAAACCTTTCTTAAATTTTTAATGATAAGGTTTAAGTATTGTTCGAAAGTTTTTTATAAGGCAACGAAACATTTTTTAGATTAATTGTCAACAGAACATAGTAGGAAACGATAATTCCTAAGCGTTATTAACTTGTAAAATCGATAACGGAAGTTTTCATTTCACTAGCAAAAACAATTATGTTTGAGTTTTTGATTTATTTCAACTTTTAATTTGGGTTTTTTTCATTGTTTAATTTGGAGACTTTATTCTCACGAAAATAAATGGAGTTAATCTTATTTAATTGTTCAAATATAGAATTAATTGATGACAATCTATATTTTTTAATTATAAATAATGTCACAGATCTTATCGATACTCTACATATTAGTAATGGATAAGATTTAAGGAAAAATATAGAAAACAAGAATGAACATTCGTAACGCGCTCACTTTTATTCTAACTCATATATTTTTATGTTTGTAATTATAAATACAAAATTAGTTTTCCGTTTCTCTCGCTTCCTCTCGCTCTCCTCTCTTTCACCTCCCCTCTCTATTTTCTTTTCTCCCCTTTCTTCCTCTCTCCTCATTCCTTTTCCTCTCCCTCTCCCCTCTTACCTCCTCCTCTCTCTATCTCCCTTTCTCCCTCCCTTCTCTCTCATTTCCTTTTCTCTCTTCCACTCTCTCCCTCTCAACTTTGTCCTACATTACTCCTATCTCTCTCCCGTTCTTGCTCCCACTATCCCTTCCACTATCAGAAGCAATAAAATTTTATGAACTGAACATAGAGTATTTTAAATGGATGAAAATTATGTTTTTGTACTTTTAAAATTTTCAATAATGATTTAATAGTTAATTTTAATTGTACAAAAACGATAGTTTAGATTTTTTTTAAATTTTTTCTAAAGACTACCAGTCTAGACAGTCTAGAGTGTTATAAGATATTTAAATATCAAACATGGATAGCATATACGTCATTACTAAAATTGGATTTGTGCAAAAACTATAGTTTAGATTTTTTCAAAATTTTGTCTAAAGACTATCTGTATAGAGTGTTATAAGATATTTAAATATCAAACATGAATAGCATATACGTCATTACTAAAATTGGATTTGTACAAAAACGATAGTTTAGATTTTTTCAAAATTTTGTCTAAAAACTATAAGTATAGAAGCCTATAAGTTATTAAAATATCAAACATGGACATCATGTTCGTTATTAATTATAACGATTTTCATAAAATTTTCAAGACAAGCACACACACAACTGGTCTACAACATATATAAAAATATGATATGGACAGGATTAATGTGACCACTAAATGTACAATAGCTGTTTAAATTAATAGCATTTGAGTTTATTACATTGTTGTAAAACAAGATTTAAACCAACAAAAAATCCATAAAAGCAAAAAAATCTAAAAATTGAAAAAAATCATATAAATTGAAAAAATCATAAAAATTGAAAATAATCATAAATATTGAAAAAAATCATGAAAATTGAAAAAAATCTTAAAAATTGAAAAAAATTATAAAAATCATAAAAAATCATAAAAATCTTAAAAATTTAAAAAATCTTAAAAATTATAAAAAAAAGGAAAAAAATTGAAAAAATTTGAAAAATCAACAACAAAAAAGTCTACAGAGTTACACACAGACAGACGGACATGTCAAATCCAATAGCTCGACTTTTACAAAGTGAGCTAATAATCGACTAGCTTTTTATAAATGTTAAATAAACTTCGGAAATTAAATCTTATATCTGACTTTGACAGATATATGGATTATGGTATGTCCGTCCTTCTGTCTGTCCGTCCGTCCGTCTGTCTGTCTGTCTGTTTGTCTGTCTGTCTGTCCGTCCGTCCGTCTGTCAGGTGTGCACACTCTTATTCTAATTAAGGGATTTTCAGGTTAATAAGTTTAATATTTGACACAATCATGTGTCAAAATGAACAAAATTATTCTTTAAACTGTTATTAAAAGTGTAAAAAATAGCCAAAATTGTGTCAAATCAGGCAAATAAATGGCAAAAATAAGATTATATTTTCAGTGGCAACTGCCGCTATTTGACTTAAAAAAGGAAATTAATGTCTCAAACTAAACAAAAATCTTGTTTAAACAGACAAACCTTGTAAGAAATGGCCTAAACTTCAGTTAAAAATTCAGAGGCATCTGCCACATTTTAGAGGTATTTAATTGATTTTTATGCTGAAAATGGTTCTAAACGCAGGTTTAAAAATTCAAAATTAATGTTAAAATAAGTAGATATTATTCATAACTTAACTGGCATCTGCCGCTATTTGAGCTGTTATAAAATTGAACACAAAATAAATAAAATGATTATGAGTGAGTGAGTGAGTGACCATTTACTAACTTAACATAACTTTACAAATTCAGATATTATGACCGTTTCGAGCTTGTTTTAGGATAAATTAATAACAATTTCTAAACAGTTATGTCACAATGCAAACACATCATCTTTGTAGTTTATTAAAAAATTAAACATTAGGAAAATAAAATTGCAATCTTTGGAAAACTCCTTAAATATTAGATTAAAATTTAAAGTTTTTATTTCTAAATAACTAAAATATAAAGTTACAGTTTCTTTCTGAATTTGCAGTTTTAAGTTTTAAATTTGTGTTATCTGTCTGCCACTCAGTCGTTTTTTCAATGATCATTACTTTTTTCAAGTTTAATTTTTTGTTTATAAAGGGAGTTTATAATAAGTGATTAAAAAGGTCAGAAAATGCCAAAAATGTAAAATTAAAAATAGTGTTGATGAATACAGCTAACAAGAGTGAATAAATGGTTATGAAATAAAAATAAGGTTGTAGTCGAAGATGTTAGTATCTATTGTTGACATAATACAGAACCTTAAACCATCAGAAATGTGTTAGATTCAATCATGTGGAATAAATCTGACATATGCTTTAGAACATTCATGAATCAACTATTTTCGTTTACCTTGACAATTTATTATTGTCAACTAGAATTTAACTGATTTCTAATCCAAAACCATTTTTGATTTGTGTTTGTAATTGAAATCGGATTGTAGTGATTTTCTACAATGATGCAACTGTTGAACGACAGACATTCTTTTTAATAATGCAAACACTTTAGCGGAATACAATGGTTGTTGTGCAGATGTTATTAGATAATCGAAATATTTTGACTTTGTGAATCGGTTAAACCCGCCAATAATTAAGCTTGTTTCCTCATCTTGTCCCATTTTAGCGTTGATTTAATATAATAATACTAAATTATCGTATAAATATCTTTAAATATCTTCAAAATACTTTTGTTGTTGATTATTTAGTTTTATTGGAATAATTTTATTTTGGATTTTACTGAAAATAAAAATTAAGTGTTTTTTGAGCTTATTCAACTGTCTAACGCCTTAAATAGAATGTGCTGGTCGAAAATACGTTTAGGTAAAAATTCAAAATAAAATCTAATTTTATAAGATTTTTCCAATTAAGTAAGAATTTAAAAAAACTTAAATATTTATAATTGAATCAATCACATTATTGAAATAGATGTAAAACAATAATAATCTTATGTAATGCTGTCACATTTTTAAAAATAATTTTTATAAATATATATATATAAGCATTAGTTTTATGATTCAAACGAATTATTGTAAAATTTTAAACAGACCCGTTCTCTTCTTAAACTTATACCAAAAAATGTCATCCGTATAAATGTTCTTTGTTTTTAGCATGCATAGTTAATTCATTTTGCACAGCTTCAAATTGGAGTTAGTCTACATCTTCAAAAACAATTCATATCCAAAAGCTGAATTTTTCAAAATGAGCTACCATTAGTGGACCTTTACATTAAATAGGATATAATGAATTAATTAACAATAAAGCGATTATTTTATTTTATATATTAATAATAGAATTTTTCTATATGATCGCTCAATACCATACTAATTCTATTTTATCATTTTTTATCTGACTTTGCAAATTTGTCAGATAAATGGATTTGACTATGTCCGTCCGTCCGTCCGTCCGTCCGTCCTTCTGTCCGTTTATCCGTCTGTGCACACTCTTACTTTAATAAAGGGATTTAGATCTTTAATCTAATAAAAGGATTTACCAACTTCTTACTTCAATAAAGGGATTTATATCTTTACTCTAATAAAGGGATTTTAATCTTTACTCTAATAAAGGGATTTTCACCAGTTTTTTATTTTAATTAAGGGATTTTCACCAACTTCTTATGCTAATTAAGGGATTTTATTAGTCAAAAAGGACAAAATAAACGATCAAAAATACAAAATTTTAGTTCAAAATTGGTTTTTGAGGGGTCAAAAATGGACAAAATTGTGTCGAAATAGGCAAGAAGTTGATAAAAATAGCCAAAATTAAGGCTAAAAATTTAATGGCATATGCTGCTTTTGTTTATAAAAATATCAAAAAACACCACAAAACTGGACAAAATTTACAAATTTAGACAAAAATGATGAAAATTCAGAATTAAAAATGAGTGGCAAATGCCGGTTTTGATATTAAAATAGTAACGTTTCAGAGTCAAAATTGCAAAAAAATACATAAAAACTAGCTAAAATGGCAAAAATTAGGCTAAAATGATAAAATTTGATTAATAAAAAAGTGGCATATGCCGCTGTTTTCAGTAAAATTATTGATTCATAAACTCAAAAATGTCTCAATATCTAGTCATCATAGAGGAAATTCGGCAAAAATGTCAAAACTTAAAGTGGCATATGCCACTAAAAAACGATTATAAAGTGATTTGTTTTTGATTTCATCTGCTTTTAACATAATTATTAACTTGTAACCGAAAATAAAAAATTATGGGAGCGAGTGAAACGAAGACAGGGAGCGACCATATACTATCTAAAACTCAAACCGCAGCCAGATATTATGACCGTATCGATCTTGTTTTATTATAAGCATATCCATTTTTGCATTAATAGATGTTAAATGTTATAATCAAAAATAAAAAATGGGGAATCATCAAACATTTATGATCTTTAATAGTAAGTTAATAGATTTTTTATAGCTATTCTTGTATCCTTATGAGTTATTAAACTTTAATTGACTTTTTAATTCGATTTTTAGAATAGCATTTAATTCATGTGCATTTCTTTTTACATTTTTAGTAATTTAATAATTTAAATCACATTTTAATTCCAACTAATCGAACCTGAAATGAATACTTTATTAACATTACAGTTTTTATTTTCATATACATTACAATATTAAAATGGAAACAACACTAGTTTGAGCGCACTAGATTTTTATGAAAATTATCAATATTTAGCTAAAATGATATTTTTAAAGTTCTATTAAGCATGGATTGTCAAATACGTTTATTATACACCAAAATAAAATTGTCAAATTTATATATATGTTGTAGACCGGTTATATATGTTCCAGTGTGGTAAAAATTAGAGAAATTCAAAAACGAGAATTTTTTTGGTGACCAAATAAATGTGTTAAATAATTTTTTGAAGTTATACTAATAAAAATTATTGGAACTATATTTTATATTTAATAGTATTTTATCCATACTTGAGTATTTTACATGTAGTTCATCGCTTATAACTATAAATTTAACTATTTATAAGCAAAAAGTAATATCAAAGTGAGCACATTGCTAATGTTCAATCTTGTTTTATTGTATTTTCTTTATCACGAAGAAGGGTTACAACCAGAACTAGGTATAATAGGTTTAACTTTTAAATTTTTAAAAAAGTTAACAGGAAACTCGTTCAGTAGCCAAATATATTGTCGCTAACCTTTTGCAATAATAAAATCATCCAATATAATTGAATTCAACAGTTTTTAAATAAATTAATTGAATGACATATACCTTTTTTCTACAGTTAGGAATCGACCTTGATGATAAAATGCTAATGTATTTTAAATAATATCTATTGTCTTTCTAAATCTCGAAACAAAAAAATGCTAGCATAAAACATATCTTAAAAGTCAAAAGGATTTATTAATGAAGACAATAATGTCTTATTGAATTGCTTTAAATTAATAAATTCCTTATACAATTTTTATTGGTACCCGATTTATTGGTAACACATATCCTTTCCAAATCTGATTTTCTTATATGTTGTAAGTCTGTTATAAATGATTGTATAGAAAAAATTAACAAATTTTACGTCAAAGGCTATTCGAATAGAATACAAAATAATTATGCAGAAACAAATAAGAAATTCAAATTAGGACAAAAACTACAAATTGCTCAATATATAATAATGCTCTAATTAATTTTCTATTAATATAAAGTTTTAGTATAAGTCTAATAATCACATAAGAATTTTTTAAGTTAGATATTAACAAATGCAATATCATTAATATAGATTAATCAATTAAAATTCATAATTTTCACACAACTATTTCTAGTGTTAAAAAAGGCTTGATTTCAATTTCTGTAAAGAAAACACTTTTATGATTTTAAATTATGTTAACTTTTGAATGATTGGGTTTTTGATGTGATGCGGATTTTTCGACACACATGTGATAAAATATTTTTGCATTCACTAATTATATTTTTTAAATTATTTTTAAGTTTATTGCTTGCTAAAGTAAATAAAATATACAAACATGAAATACACATACAAAGAGATCTACATCTATAAATAACTCTATCTAGGTATATGCATTCATATGTGACAAATATTTTAGTTTTCTAATATAGATTGCAAAATGAGAAATTTCTTTATTATAGTGAGAAATTCCTATATTTCAGACATATAAGACTGCGGACACTCAGAAAAACGGACAGGTGGACGGAAGGATAGCGTCAATAGCATAAGCTCTACTTTTTTAGAATAAAAGTGAGCTAAAAATTTATAATAATTTTTCACTGCCATATTAGAAAAATTTTATTTTTATCTATTTCAACAATGAAAAACTATTTCATAACATTTCTATTTTAGCTCGATATTTTCAAATAGGGAGCTTTTTATTTAACATTGTTTGTCTATCTGTCTGTATGTATATTCGTAGTCATGTTCTTCTCATGGTTTTTCATCTATTTTTATGTTAAAAAAGGAGTTTGAAAACTTATTTTATCACAGTAATCTAAAAAAAACCTATAAATTTTTTAATTTTTCTCATTTATCTTATGCAACTTATTTATACGAGTAATTTATTATTGTGTATCTTGGCATATTACTATATGATAATTAAACATAGAAATCAAATTATTAAAAGTATATATAATGAGTTATGTAAATTAAAATAGTTCTCTTTGCCACCTAATTTTTGCTCTAAATAATTATGCTTTAGATTCACTTTTGCGTTCATTAGAATTTATAATTTTGCTTGTATTTTACTTTTACTTCAAGCAAAAGTGATATTGAAATATTTATATTCTTTAGCTTTCTATTTCGTTTTTTAATACAATTTTTAAAAGTAAAAGCCAAATAATATGTTCTTTGCTTTCACTTTTGCCCTTGCTACTAAGAAAACAAGTATTTAATGTTCCATTGACGATATCGTTATATTTGATAATAAAAACATTAATAAAAATGTTTTCTTAAAGATAAGTTTTTAATTAAAAATGATATTATTTTTTTTGCCAACTATTAACTACAATGAATGTCTTTTAGTGGTTCGTATCGCGTTTTATTTCGCTCACCTTATCAATACGGAAGTTATAGGCCAAAACTTGTCCTAAAGTGTTACTAAGGATTCGAAATAAATTATTAATTGTTGAAAATTCTCCGACAAATTGTTAGAAAAATATATTGATTTTACTTCAGAAGTTTTAAAAAAAGTTGTAATGCAAAAACTAAAAGGATGTAACGACATTATTTTGTACTAGACTTGCTATCGAGCATCCGATAAGTCGGGTCATCGACATTATACCCGGACCAGGGCCTACAAGAAAATACCGGGCCTTATTAGGCTTTTGAGTCAAATAAGAAGAAAATTTTTATTTAACAATTTGATTGCGTAAACGAAGTTTGGTAATTCATATTAAATATTATCATTAAAAGTACGAAATAAAATTATATAATCTACAAAATGCAGTTTTTATATTGAAATTAAGCTAAAATTCATAACAAAACAAGAACGACACATTCATAGAGAGAAAAACACTTTTCTTAGTTTAATGCCTACTATCGTGATTATTTTCTCAGTTTTCAAGATCTAAAATCCCTTAAGTAATGTAAAAAATAGGTGATATCCCATAAGCTATGTAAAGACTGCGAACGTACGGACAGACGGACAGACGGACAGACAGACAATGTCAAATCCATAAGCTCGCCTTATTTAAAAAAGTGAGCTAACAAGTTTTCTCCATCGGTCCTAATCGCCGGGAAGTGCTTATATAAATGTAGGACTAGGCCGGGTCGGGTTTCAATTTTTTCGAAAAATAGTAAGGCATAAATCTATCGGGCAAGTATCGGTTTCGGGTCTAAATGTTCTACGTTTGAAACGCCTATTTTGTTCCTAAAATATTTTCGAAAGTTTTAAATTTAGGTGTATGTATTTATAGAAAAAGTAATCAAAAACTTAAATGTAAATAGTTTGTTTATAATTATTAAGAATATGTTTGATTAAAAATAAATGCGTTTTCTCACCTTTTTTTCTTAATAAAATATTTTTATCTCCAAAATTATAAAAAAATTAGTTACTGAACTTGGAATGGGTTAAGAATGTGCAATTCTATAGGTTGAGAGCCCCTACGGCGTGTGTTTTTGGTACCGAAAAATGGTACCGAAGAAGCTACCGTGTCTTCTGGAGTCCTAAATATAATGTATGCCTCAACGAAATGAAAAATGTTTTCGCTTCCAAAGTAGAGACTATAAATGTATAATTTTTTTACAATTTATTCTAAAGCAATTATCTACAATATATATTTTTATTTATAGTTTTAACGACTATATTTTTGTTTAAATAAAAAATTTGTAAATGCAAATTTCTATGTCGTCTACCGTACATGTTAAGCTTCGATTCAGACGCTAACAAAACTTGATCTTTGATTGTCAGCACAGATATGGCAATAGATCTCTGACAAATTTGCAAAGTCAGATAAAAAAATAAATTTTTATTTGGCTTAAACTGTTATTTTAATTGTGACTCAAAAAATGATTCTAGATTTATGAGAACGGAATTTTTAAATTAGCTTTTAATTACACATTGAAAAAATGAGATATAGAGATTACAATGCTTTACTGTTAGACAGTCAGTAGACACGAGTTTAGTTTAAGCTTGAATAAATATTTTTTAGTAACCAAATGGCGCAGTCATTATGAACCTATTATGAACAAAAGATGTCAAAGAACGCGAAGAAGAATACAATAAACAATTCGAATCGAATTACATTTAATTGAACTGAAACCGGAAGTCGTCGGCGTAATCACAAACAAATCGTAAATCAATTCATCGACATTTAGGAGATTCGAAATCGTAAATTCTTTTAATTAATTAAGTAATTTAATTTACAAGATTAAGGGAGAAATACTAGAAGACTTGATAATAGATAAATATGATCAGACATTCCAAAATTTTGGGTGTATATCAGATCATAAAATAAATAAATCAATAGAGGAGTATTTTATTAAATTAAATAAAACAGAAGAATCTTACACGAGAGAACCACTAAACTACCTCTTGATTATAAAACATTACTTCAAACCGAAGTAAACTCATGAAACCAATACCAGACTTTGAAGAACTAGAATCAGAAGAAAGTTTGAATTAAAATCGTTTACTTGACCAAAACATTCCTCAAACTGTCGATACTATAGATTCATTTTAAAATAAAATGGCAAATAAAGATCCAAAACTCGAATTATTTGATGGTTCCGAAAAAAATATCGATGTCAGGCAATGGATTAAATTATTTGAAATATCGTTTTTTGGGAAAGAAGAGAAAGTATAGGTTGCTAAATTGATTTCATATCTGTCAGAAACAGCATTAAAATACTATGCAAGTACTTTCGGCTATCGATTACTAAACGAACAAGTAATTAAATAGAAGGATATAAATTATTCGTTCATAACTCGATTCGACAATCAATTGATTTCTCCAAAGATTACAGCAAAACACCGGAGTTTGAAGAAATAGTAGTTGATTAGAAGTTATTTTGACGATAAACTACAACTTCTTGAACAAACAGGATTACATACACGTTTTATAACTGATGAGCTGAGGGAAGGCTTACCATTACATTTACGTACAATACTATACGCATTACGTGTAACGACAATACAAGAATGGATGCAAATAGCATCGAGAGCGGAAGCAGACAATCAATTGAGACAGCAATACGTAACAGATAAGAAAACCATTTCATATCCCAAACAAACATCTATTTGCAAAATAAAACATTGCGAAAAGATATCAAATTCTAAAGCTAGCGATTATAATAAGAGTACACACAGTACTAGTCAGTCAAAACACAAACCTCCTAAGCCATGCTTTATCTGTAAAAAGAAGGGAATAGCTAATGCATATTATTGGCATAGTGAATGTCCAGATTATAAGCCTGAATCAAATAATTCTAAAGTCAATGAAGACAAATCAGTCACTAGCAAAGTATCACAAGTAACGACTATAGTCCAATCAGTTAACAGCGCAGTGTTTGAACATTCATTAACTCAAATTATTTTAATTCCTGTCAAAATGAACGGAAATGAATACAAAGCTGTTTTAGATGCGGGTTCAACAGCTAATATAATTAGACTTAAAACAGCTAAAAGTTTCTATTTGAAAATTATATATAAGGATAAATTGGGAAGTGATACAGTAAGTGGGAAAGTTATGTCAGTTGGTAAAGCATTGTATCCAATTGAAATAAACATTATTTAACAAAATATTGAAGTAATTATATTACGAGAATTCAGTTTTACAACACTATTTAGCGTTAATATTGGTTAACCAAACTCCAATGTCGATCGCTCTTACTAACAAAACAATTTACAAGTAAAATTTTAAACATTTATCTACAAACCCAATTGAAACAATAATCAACAAACACAAGTTTAAGCAAAAGAAGGCAAAAGCAAGGGTTAACACATGTCTGATAACGAGCCATCAATCGTTAATTGGTATCGGATAAGATGAAACTCGTAAAGATAGCAAACCAACCACTGTTTCAAAAGTTCGTAAAGAGATGAATGAATTTATCAAAGAGTTTGATGATGTATTTGCAAAAGACGGTAAAATTGGAAGATGTGATCCCGAATCATTTCGTATTTGTTCGAAACACAATACACCCATTTATGTAAAACCAAGAATATTTTCGGCTACAAAAAGAGCAATAATCAAAGAATAGACAGATGATATGTTGAAACAAGGATTAAATCGTGAGTCTACAAGTCCGTAAAATATATTTGGTTACTTTTAATACAACTGTTAAAACTCTTTATTCTGTTATATCGTTAGATGAAATGCCGCTGTTAACCAATTACAATTAGTAACCTTATGGATTCACACAGCCTTGTATGATACGATTTCTGAAGGAATTACTCAAATAGAAAAAAATAAAATAATTGAGGAACGAGTTATTTGTGTAATTATTACTGATGGTGAAGAAAACTCTTCTAAGAAAACTTCGCCTGGAGATGTTAAAAAAATTATAACATATTGAGAAGCTACTAATGAATGGACTTTCGTCTACATTGGTAAAGCACCGGATAATTGGAAAGCATAATCTGGAACAAAATCAAACAATTCACTTGGTTACGATACACCAGATAGTATAAACGATAGTTCAAATCCTATTTTGAATTTCATAAAATCTCAACAAACTGCATGTAACGAAAACAGGCCCTCTCCTATGTCTATACTAAATTGTTCTCGAATCTCGTTTGCTACCGATAACTGAAGTGTTGACGTGAACCAAAAAGTCAATTCGCTTAAAATCCCGACACTATACAATGGATTGGATAACTCGATTGTACGTATATTTAATGGAAGTAAACGAGTATTGTATAGTTATAGAGCGAGTTCGTATAGTTATTGGAATGTGACCAGTATTGAAACTTTCATTCGACTAGTAACCGGAAAAAACGAGTATTTTATGAAATCGGTGTATATATAAAATCTGACATTTACAAAAAAAAAGTTTAAAATTAGGTCAAACGACAAGATATTTATAAATCGATTAGGCTTTTTGTCTTGGCTTTAAAAAACTATTATATTTGAGTTATAACTATGCATGAATAAAAAGTGAGCTCTCTTTGAAAGCCTCGATTTTATACAGTGAAACACACAAATCTTTAAACTTAAAAATAATGTGTTGCAATAAAAATATTGCAGCGTCAGGGAAAGTTGTGTCTGTTTTATAAAATATTGTGTTTAATAAAATTTATGTCCCATCTTTTCTATATAGACTTGTGTTAAGCTATAAATACTTGTATGTTTCACTATAGTATTAGGATAATAAACAGAACTTAAATGAAAGCTCACATTCATGCAGTCATTAATCTATATCTATTATGTTACGTAAAGTCTGTCAATATTAAGATGCGTGTTATTCATATCCAAAATAAAATAAAATTCATTTCATAAATTATTTTATCAAAATAAATGTATTTTTGCTGTATAACATTTAAATAAGTAAGTGATTAAATGATTAATTAATTACTGTTACGTTTTATTACAAGTTATGACGCACTATAAGCAGATACAAGACAATGGATTCAAAATTGTTGGATTGATTAAATAGTGCCAAACTTTATTGACCAATTAGTTTTAGTTTAGCGGTATTTGAAGTGCTAGTTGAATGATGGAACAATGATGTTTTAAGATGGTTCTAAAAATGTGAGTTTAAAAATCTTATTCTATGAGTTAATACTAGTGTTGTTTCCATATAAGTTTTTCGATTTAAATTGAATTTCGATTTGTAAAAAGTTAATTATTTCAATTGAAATTATACATTTAAATTGCAGTTTTATTATTAAATGCACAAAAGTCTGACTCTAATTAGTTAAAAGTTCATTAAAAATTTGAAATTAAATTAAAAATAATAAACAAAGTTCTAAAAATGGGTGCAACAGTGACAACGTTTTGTATTGAATTAACAGTTATTGTGCACACAAGTCTATCGGTAATAATACCATATTATTACACTAATAATCTGATGCCAGGACAGTGCGTATCATACACTGTTGGCAGAGTTTGGTTCACGGCATACGTTCAACTTGAATATATGGCTGAAGATTTTACAAATATTTATTTGCCAGTTTCGAAAACACAAGCATCTGGTGATTTGGATCCTGTTTTCAAGTATATGAAGTATATTAATTTAACTGCCGAACAATCCGAGTCATTGATAAAATCATCCAACGATACCGTAGAAAATGATTTTTGGTCGGTTTGGTATAAACGTACTGAAAATTTAATTAATTTGCAAGACATAATGCTTGGTGTGTATACGGGATGGAATCGAAAAATTACGATTACTGGCGGACCAACGATAATGTATTACATGAAAAGTCCATTCTATCCGTGCGCTCCTCCGCACGATTGCGAACCAAACTTGCTTTTGATTCCCGTTAATTTTGAACCGTTAAAAATAAAACTGCAATGATTTAGTTTTTATTAAAATTATTTGTCAACATTTAAATTTTAACAAAAATATATTTTAGTATAATGTAGAAATATACGATTTTCAAGACATTTGTTATAATGAAATAAAAAATACTGTATTGGATGTAATTAAAAGTTAAAGCAATAAGATAACTATTAATAACTATTAGATAAGAACATCTCATTTATATAAAGCTTTCATAGAATGTATATAATGTTTTTAATATTCATTATGGCAAAGAAGCTAAAAATCTTCATATAATGTTAAAAATGTGAATCTAAAAATAGAAGGAATACAAGCGGATAGACGAAGGGCATTGCAAAAACTATAATCTTGACTTTTGTATAAAAAGTAAGCCAAAAATTTTGGCATTAACCATAACTCAGTTTAATATTAGTATGAGTGGTTGAACATAGAATAGAGAAGAAACATATGATCTCAAGAAAATATAGATTATTTATTTTTTATTACCCCTACAAATATTATAGCACGAAAAATAGTCCTATTAACAGAAAATTCAATTTTCCCATCATCGGTGCGAATCTAGAATTTCTCTTTAAGCATATTTTGGTTTTGCACTGTTGCACGTGAATGTAAGAGATAATGTTTGTGATGTGTATGTCTGTCTCTTAAATAGATTAGACTACATACCGATTGACAGATATTTACATTGTTAATTGAATAAAAGCACAAACGATAACAATAGTATTGTAAATCTAATCGCCTAATGATTAACACAATTCAATGCAATACAATAAATAGCTTGCGATTTACTCCCTCTTAAAATGCTATAATTTCATGAACACGTCAAATTAATCACAGAATCGGTTATAATTTGAGCTATTTTCGATAAGAATGATAATAATAGCTAACTCAGTAACACTAGTGTAGAAAATTATTTTATAATTAACGCAGGTGTTGCAAGTTTTGGATTTCTGTATAAAAAAAAATTAAGCTTAAGTGCCTAAAACTTTTGCAACAAAAACGATGGAATTTTTAAGAACACTGACACGTCGTAAACCGATCGAAACAAAAACTGAAACAAAATTAAAACGATGTCTGACAACACTTGATATAACGGCATTAGGTTTGTTTAAAGTTTGTGCAGTTATTGTGCTGACGAGTGTGATTTATTATGATTTATTAACGAGAATTTTACAGGAATTGGATCCACGCTAGGGCTGGGTATATATGTATTGGCTGGTCAGGTGGCCAGTGTTAAAGCAGGTACACGTTATAATGTCATGTGTTAATGGGTAGTCTAATTTTTTATGCTAATTTCATTGTCAGGTCCAGCCGTTACCATTAGTTTTTTCATCGCAGCGGTCGCGAGTATATTTGCTGGATTGTGTTACGCAGGCTAGTTATACATGTTTTAAAACAGATCATATCTTAATTATATTTACTTAAACAGAATTTGGCGCCAGAGTTCCGAAAGCAGGGTAATTCAATATTGATTTAATAAATGATTGTTTAAGAAATTTTTAAGCATCGGCCATAATCTATTAGATCTGCATATGTTTATTCGTACGTCACTGTTGGCGAGTTTATGGCTTATGTTATTGGATGGAACTTAACTCTCGAATATGTGATCGGTTTGTTTATAGTTTCCACTATGATTTTCAAATTAAACTTATTTCAATTATTTTAATTGAGTTTTAAACACTTCTAATTGCCTAAACGGTAAATTAAACACAAACAAGAATGAGCATTAGTAATGCGCTAACTTTGACTTTAAATCTATTGTTGGCTTACATTATTGATTTCTATTTTTATACAAAAAAAACTTTTAATTATTAGTTTTTCGCTAAAATTGTTTAAGTGCTTTAAAACATTGTTAAAAATAGTATTTCGGTGAGTGTTAAGAGTATTTTTATTTATTTTTAATTTAACTGTCGACGAGGTAACATCAAAATTTGTGCTTATAGATACAATTAGGCGCGTGTCATTACGTGTTTTTGTATAATTAGTAGGACGGTTTACACCATTATTTACTCATATTTGCCACGATATTAACCATTTTATACCCGATTTTATGTCTGTTTTAACCAAATTTTCCCCATTTTTAGTCATTTTTGACCCAATTTAAGCTTTTTTTGCCCCTATTTAAGCTAATTTTACAAACTATTGACACAGTTTTGACCCAATTTTGCCCTATTTTTGTTCATTTTTGCATAATTTTTGTGATCTAAAAAACGTCTACAGACAGAGTTAGTCACAGGAGAAATCCCACATCCAATAGCTGACTTTTTCAAAGTGAGCTAAAAGCATTCATGCTGTTTTTAGCTGACAGAAAAGCATTCTTAGATTATGTATGTCAATCAGTCTACTACTAGGTATAGAACTACACTTCATTTAGTGTAGGATTTAGTTTGTATTAGAATAAAAAATAAATCTAAACAAACATATATAAGCACTTGAGTTTTTTTATTAAAATAAGTATTACCGGGAAGAGAGCTCTCTATTAATATGTAGCTTTTTTATTTTAATTTATTTCGAGATTTAAAGCTATTTTGCTATTCAAAAAATAAAATACCCAAATCCTGGACGAATTTTAAGCATTATAAACTATTTGGATAAAATGCTCAAATTTAAATATTAAATTACAACGATAACCCATAAGAAGTGTTATTTATACCTTTAATAGAATCAATTTTTGGAAATTTCCAAAAAGAGGTTTCTATTAAAAGTATAATGCTTTTAGAAATGCAAATAAAAAACAAAAACAATAAAACAAAAATCTTTTATTTAAAATTTTTTTATATGACTTTGCAAATTTGTCAGATATATGGATTTGGGTATGTATGTCCGTCTGTCCGTCCGTATGTGCACACTCTTACTATAATAAAGGGATTTTGATCTTTACTCTAATAAAGGGAATTTACCAATTTCTTATGTTAATAAAGGGATTTTCACCTATTTCTTATGCTATTAAAGGGATTTTAACCTGTTTCTTATTCTAATTAATGGATTTTTAAGTCTAAAAGGACGAAATATACGGTCAAAATTATAAAAAGGTATGCTCAAAATTGGCATTAAAGGGGTCAAAAATGGACAAAATTGTGTCGAAATAGGCAAGAATCTGATAAAAATAGCCAAAAATTAGGTTAAAAATTTAGTGGCATATGCCGGTTTTTACATAAAAGTAGTGATTTAGAGACTTAAAAGGGCAAAAAATTACCGAAAAACTAGCCAAAATAGGCAAAATTAGGCTAAAATGAAAAAATTTGATTAATAATAAAAGTGGCATATGCCGGTTTTTGACATAAAAATAGTGATTTAGAGACTCATAATAGCAAAAAATTGCCGAAGTACTAGCCAAAATGGGAAAAACTAGGCTAAAATTACAAAAATTAATGAATAACAAAAGTGGCATATGCCGCTATTTCCAGTAAAAAATGGATTTATAATCTCTGGAGAGTCTCAAAATCTAGTCAACATTGGGGAAATTCGGCAAAAATGTTATAAATTAAAAGTGGCATATGCCACTAATAAGTGATTATAAATCGATTTGTTTTTGATTTCATCTGCTATTAATATAATATATAACTTATAACAGAAAATATAAATTAATTGGTGCGAGCGAACGAAGAGTGCGAGCGACCATAATCTTACTAAAATTTAAATAGTAAATAGCAGTCAGATATTATGACCGCAACGATCTTGTTTAAATTTTAAAGATGAACAAAGTAAGATATTTTGCATCTATTGCAATCTATTTTAATAAAACTATTTCCCTCTAAGGATATATGTAAGAAGAAGTGATTGCAGTGTTGGCCATGATCCAACAGCAATCTTTTTAAGTGAGACACTGTTTCGCTCAAAGGGTGGAGGTCATCAAGCGTAACGGAACATTTGGTACAAACCAAATTTTCCACACCATCGTAATCCAGAGGCTTACAAAAACATTTGCCACAAAGGAGTTGATCTCTTGAAAATATTGCCAGCTGAAACAATAACGACGGTACAATCATTCCAATTGAATTTGTTGGTGGAAGCTAAAGAAAAGAAGAAATATTTAAAATTTCAAGAATTATTTTAATAAAATTAAAAAAACTAACCTCAGTTGAAGTAACAGTCTCCTCAGGTCCATCCTCATAATTCCTTGTGTTTGGTGTCCGAGCCATTTTTGTTTTAACCATTAGAAATGAACACCAACTGGTGATGTGATTTCTCTCAGTCTGTCTGGACTTATATACGGATGAATTTAGCTAGATTTTTTCCTATCAGGAGCTAAAAACATTGAACTTTTTTACATAGAAATATATGGGGGATGGTATATTCACATACAAACCCAGTTTGAACTTTTTTATATTGAAATCAACTACACTAGCTTTCTATGTGCTGTAGAAGTACTTGAACTTTTTTGGAATTTTCCAGAATAATAATTTTTATAGAAATGTATTACCATTGCATTAATAATGCAATAAAATACTTGAACTTTTTAGTATTATCATATACTGCTATGGCTTTGATAGTGCATAGAAATAACTTGAACTTTTTTGCATTTAAAAAGCTACTATAGCATTAGCAATGCAATAGCAATGCTTAAATAGATTTACAATAGCAATAGCTAAAACAAAGGAAAGGGTTAAAGGAATAAGAAATATGCCCCGGAGGCATGCCCTGAGGGGGTTTAATAATGCTTCCATAAAAAAAATTTCAACCCGTTTGGACCTTAAATAAAGAAGTTACCATAGGATTACCATTACATTAATTTTTTAATTAATTTTTTATTTTTTTTGAATTTTTGTTATACTGTATCTAAGTTTTTATTAACTTACCTAAACTGTAATTCGATATTTTTTATGTTTTATAAGTATACCAGGGCCATCTATATTTATACAAGGCTGAGCACGAAGTAAGAAAAAGCTATCATAGCTGTTCTTATGCTAATACAAGGTCTACAACTTGTGTTTATACTTTGAAATTTTGTATAAAAAGGCTCAACGTTTGCTGTTTCCAATCATTCAGTTCTCTGGAACCGTGACTTAAAGAATTTTTCTAAAGTGCATATTCTGGATTACCTGCAATTACTCACTGCAAGTTTGCTGTAAAATAAATCGACAACTAGCTGTTCATATCAAAATTG
>JAQIXJ010001233.1:0-22418 GCA_034700185.1 Phthiracarus laevigatus
GTGTCCGCAGTCATTCTAACACAATAATCAATTATATGTTGCAAAAAGTGAGCTCTCTATGAATGTATCGTTCTTGTTTATTTATTGTATTCGTACACATTTTTATTAACATTAGGCAACCCCATGTCTTATAGTGCTATGCGCAATATACTTATAGCCCCTAGGGCAATATACTTATGGCGCTACGCCCCATATACCGAGGGCCTCTAGAAACTAGTTTGGATTTACACGGTTTCCTGGAGTTACATGGTTTTCTGGATTTTTAGGGGAATCTTTTTTATTGATATCGATAATTTTCGAATCCCTATTTTTTAAGTGTAGGACTGACAATAGCCAATGTTCTTGGAGAACCGAACAGATGAGTATAATAATCTAAACTTTGCTGTTTGATTTAGGGTTGCCAACCGAGACTTTTTTAATGTGTAAACCCAAGATTATTTCACCAAAATTGAAAACATCAAGTCCTCTTTATCACGTTTGCTTGCATATGTGGGGTATAATTCTTTTTATTTCGAATTGCTAGTCTAGATGCGTTTTAAAATAAGTGATTCACTCGTAATACCTTCATTGCTATCAATGCATAGTGCAATGCATGAATTATAAGCAAAGTTTATTAATATAAATATTATTATTGAAACCTTTTGGATTAAACGCATAGTTCATTGTTTATACCAGTTTAGAGCTTTCATCTGATTTATTTGTGTTAAAAAAGGGGGAATCGATTATAACAACGTAAATTTTGCGGTTAATATGCGTCTCTAGTTCAGTATGAAACAAATAAAATAAAGAAAATAAGTGTTAATATTAGGTACCTCTACTTCTGAAATATTTATGACTTTAAAATGTATTTTACTTTTCTTTTTTTCTAAATCTTCATTTTAATTGAATTATTTTTTACGTAAAGCGAATTAAGTCAAATTTATGAATGTTTTCCAAATGTAAATTACTTTTAAATTATAAATAAAATATAATTTAAAAATAACTATACCTGGCATAGAATAATAACTTATATTTTTTATTCAACTACAGTTTTAATGTAAATAATAATTAATTAATTTTATAGCTCTAATCAAGTTGATGATAAAAATTAAATAAATTTATTATAATTAAAAATTTATATTAAATTTTTATTATAAACTGTCATTAGAGCTATAAAATAATTAAAATATAATAATCACATTAATTAAACGTTTTTTGGAATAAATAATAGTTAATGATACAAATCGTTCAAAAAACGTATATATAAGTCTGTGTATCCCTTTATAAGCGTTTTTTCTAGGGTTCCTCCTAGACCCTTATATCATTGGATTCAGCTGAAAGGGAGGAGTGTATGACGGTGGGTTTCGAGTTGGTGAAAATCCTTCTAAAAAATGGTGGTGGAAAAACTGTTTTAATAGCATTATAAAAGCTTAAAAGCTATAGTTGAGGATTCAGATCGGAGAGGAGTGAAAGTAATGGGGTATCGAGGTGGGTGGCACCTCCTTAACAAAGGGGAGTCAATAAAAGTTTACAATTCTTTTTTAACACTCATATAGTTCAACTCATCTCAAAAAACGGAGTTAAATGATTGGTAACTCGATTCACTCGAACATAGCGCTCAATAATAAAATCGACGAGTCTTATAAAATTATACAACAAATATTTTCTTTAGTTAAATATCAGTTATGATTTTAAAACATTTCAACCATTATAGGTTCAATCCAATTCATTACATTAAAAACAATTGGGTATTCAATAATAAATATGATTCCGATATAACTAACGTGTTGGTCAAATTTGCAAAATACAGTTATTATAATGGTTTAAAGTCAGTGTTTGATTATTGTAATCTAAAAATGACGTTCATAATCCAGGCAATGCTTGGATTCTGACGATTTTAAATTTCATTGGATTTATTAAATTTGGTTGGTTATTTCAAGCGATTCGTGGATTCTGTTATTTTTGACTGATTGTTCATTATTTATTAACGGCAATAATATAAATCTTATTTATTTTATTTTTTCTGTTCTTTCTACATTTCTGCTATGTCTTGTAATGATTCATTAAATATAAGAATCATTCGTAATATCATTGGTCAACAAATTAATTGCTGTCTTACTTTTTTCCATTAGATGAGATAAATGTTTCATTCATTTATCAATCTTTATATTTTTACCAACAAATATCTGCGCTTCGAAATTTATAAATTCAAAATGATTACGATATTAAAGTAAAAATAATATTTTTTGTATTCAAATCACTAAGTTTAAAAACGAAATAGTTAAATAAAATGAAAAATTAGATAGGCAGATGAAAGATAGACGACAGACAGTTGACAGACACTACAGATACGACAGACACACGACAGACAAACCAACGGCAGACAGACGCCAGATAGATGAGACTTAATACAGAGGACAGACAGTTGACCGACAGTCGATATGAAGTCGACAAGCAGTCGACATACAGACGACAACAGACGTTATGCAAACGACCGACAGACGACAGACACGACAAACACACAACAGACAGACAGACATTTATAACAATGTTTTAAAGTACATAAATTTTTTAGAGAAACAATAATAATTAAAAGTTTTGTTAGTTTAAAAATATAAATACAAAAAGGTTAATCAACAATATAATTTTTTTGGCTTTAAGCGAATTCAGATATTTATAATTCACTTATCTAATACATTTAATGCAAATATCTATTAACTTAATAAAGTGAGTCAAAGTGAGCGAATTACTAATGTTCATTCTAGTTTAGAATTTATAACTTACATGTTTTGATTATAAATCTAGACATTTTCGGATATTACTTATGCAACATAATTGAAAGGTATATATGTATATATAAATTCAGAAATTATTTTATAGCAATGCTTATAAAAAATTAATTCATAAAACTAGTCAATCCATCAGTTTATATATTTTTTCGAATGTAGACTATAAATATGTAATAATATTAAAAATAATTAAAATAAGATTAGTTTTTAATCGAAGCTGGTTTTATAAGAATAATTAAGATTACTTGCATTAATTATTATGATGATAAAAATAATATTATCTTATAAATTAATTATTGTTTTGATAATAAAATCGTGAGTTACATCACATTTTAATATAGTTTTTGCAACGAAAATCTTTCTCTTACAATTAGCGATTTCATTCGATAATAAATAAGTCTCTAAAAATAATTTATAAAACATTTTTCTTTTGAGTAAATATCAGTTATGCCTTTAAGACACTTCAACTATTATAGATTTAACCCAATTCAATACATTAAAAACAGTTGGGTAAACAATCATAGTTATAATTCGAATTTAAGAGCGCTCGATAAGTTTTCAAAGTACAGTTATGTTCATGGATGCAAATCAATGTGGGATTACTCTAAAGGAAAAAACCATTTAAAAGAAACGTATATCGCATGGATTCTGGCGACTATATATTTCGTTGGATTTATTAAATATGGTTGGTGTGCTATTTCAAGTGATTCATGGTTCCAATTAATTTTGCCAGATTATTCATTAATTATTAATGTCAATAACATACCACTACTTTATTCCACTTTTTCTGTAACACATTTACATTTATTTTTTATTCGAATCGAATTATTAACAATTGATCATAAAGTAGTTGCCAATTATTTGCTAATTGATCAAATTATGGAGGAAATCAGAGACTTAAGTTTTAATTCAGTATTAAACGCTAAATATGCCAACAAATATTTCTCTTTTCTAAAAATGACAACATTTCTAATCAAGAAGCCATTTATAGAATTCAATATTATGATTTATGTAATTTGTACCCTATCATACACTTGTATTATTATTATTTCGTATATGTATTCAAATATTAACTATTCATTACCAATATTCGCATTTTCGCAAATCATTGATTGCATTGGAATTATATATGCATTACCGACTTGGCATTACGTTATTACTATTACAGTCATTGTTACAAGTTTTCTTAAATACAGATTTCTTCAAATCAATGATGAATTCAAGCTATTATTCAAAGGTAAGCTTATTTATGTTGATCTTTCAAAGTTTTCCCTAAACAATTACACGCTAATACTCGCACCCATTTGCTAATATCTGCTAAAAACTTTCCAATTTTAAGTATTAATAACGTTTAAATATAAATAAAATCGGCAAAAGTAAAAGTTTTAAAGCAGATTTGAAATATTTCAACTTTTGAGTCTAATCAACGCTAAGCTAATCAGCAAATTATTATAAAAATATTAAAAAGCTGTTTCGAGCGAGTGATCAAACATTATTATAAACGTTTCGATTTTGCTCTAATTTATAATATTAAATATATTTATTAATCTAAAAGATCTACATTTTTGAAAAAATAATATATTTTATTATTCAGGAAATATAATAATCATTCGGGACATTATTGGACAACATATTAAATATTGCCTTACAGTCGAGAGTTTTGATCAATTTTTTAAACGTAAATTGTTAGTTACCTATTATGCTGGCATTTTTACTCTCAACGCTTTCTTGGTATTGACGATTAGACTTTACAGTCAGAATAGTCCCTATCGCTTTGTTGGCCTTATATTTGTTGCTACACCTATTTTTCTAGTTGTGACTTTATTTCACAACTTATCTACAGTATCAACAGCAGCTCATTTACCTTATTCTGTACTTAGTTCGCTGTATGTCAGAAAAATGGCAAAATTTAATCTATTTTTCAAATTTAAGATCAACGCATTAATCGCAAGACTAAGCGGACCTAAAATTGGTTTTACGTGTTACGAAACACTTATATTAACCAGTTATGAAGTATTTATGTTTTATGCTGGATGGGTGGTATTATACATTCTTATAATGGGGTTTTATAAATGATAGTTTAACCTCAGGATAGTATATCATATTGAATTTCGTAACATTCATGTATTGTTTTATTTAATTGTTGATTATTTTTAGTATTCACTTACATATTCACGACAAGCAAACTTTGAATGGCTAAATGTTTTATATTTAATAAAAACAGATATTATTTGATATAATAATTTTTTCCATCTAATATAATTTGTATTTTAATTTACTTCTAAAACATATATGAATTTTAATTGTTTTCATTGTAAACTTTATTTCATTTCGATTGTATTTTCTTTCGTTTTTAAAAATATTTTCATTTCAATAGTATTTTACTTTTCTTTTCAATTAAACATTCATTTCAATTGTAATATATCTTTACTTCAAAATAAAGTAAAAATCAAAAACTAGTCGACTTACTTTTAGTTTCAAAAAGTGAAACACTAGTTAGTCAAAAATCAAATAAACTATAAAAATACTTATACTGTATATAGAACAGAATAATAATCTCTAACTCTTCATAGTTATTGTAATGAAATTAATTTTATAAAAGTATTGACAGTAACTTTATTAGAGCTTGAAAATTAATTTAAAATTTCTAATGATGGCAGAAAACTAATTTTTTTAGCTTGAGCTTTAACATGCAGAGCTTAAAACTTGAAAAAATTGAGCTGAGTTTCAAAAATAAAATGTTCTCCTGAGCTTAAACTTACTAATTTATGAATGGGCTTGAGCTTAGCTTAGCTTTTTTATATCTTTGTAAAGGGCAAAAACTAATATTTTGTAAAAGTTTAAAATCTAAAAATGTAATTAACATTACTTATGTAATAATTACTCATTCTTATGTACTTCCAATTTTATGTTTTACTTGAGTAACACGTTTTGTATTTCAACCAATAAAATATATAACAATTCATTTAACAGATTGTGTTTTAATTATTGTTTCAGTAAAGTGAGTTGAGTTATAATTAAGAGTGATTTAGAAGCGAATATAATTAGTGTACGTGATCTGCCAATCGTTCGGCCATCGGTTGGCATTTGCGCGTAACATCTTTTCAAAAAAATTCTAATTCACAATTAATATTACTTATATAATATGTTTTTAAGTAATAACTACTAATAGAATATCGCTTACTTTAACTCAAAAGCTTGGAATAGTGATTGAAAATTTTAAATTTTCGAATCCACTAACGTTCCATTACCGGTCCCAAAAAATATTAACGAATAGCATTAACGTTCCAATACCGGTACTATTTTCGATTCCAATAACGTTCCACTCATTAACATTTCACATAATAAAAATGTAAAATAGTTTCGATTATCACAAATTCCAAACTTTTATTCACTTTAATTTATATAAGCAAGCTGCTTAAAAATAATTCAATATTTGACGCATTAAGTTAAATTAAAATAATATTTTTATAGAAAAAATCAAAAAACTGATTTATATATGAAAATAAGATGCAGATTATATTCGGAAAAAGTAGATAATTTGTAAATTATAAAGAGTAATTTTAATTTGTAAAATTATTTTAAAATTTAACTAATAATACCTATTAAAAATAATTTTGAAAATCTGACTAAAAGTCTCACTAACGTTCCATTAAAGGAAGCAAAATTGGTTAACGTTCTACTAATAGTAAAGGTGAATACAATTTTTTTTACTACACTAACGTTCCATTACCGGTGCTATTTTCAAATTCCACTAACGTTCCACGTTAATGGAGCTAAATTTTCAATCACTAGCAAGCAATTAAGATTAAGTTTGTTATTATTTTACAAAATAAAAAATATTTTATTGATGCATGTTTAATGAAATTTGAAATATTTTATGATAAAGGTTTGTCTTAATTAATTACTAACACAAGTTTAATAAGGTCGTTAAACTAAGCTTGAGCTTGAGCTTACAAATTTAGGCTCAAAAGGTGTTAAGCTTAGAGCTTTAGAATTATACTAAATCTTTTATTTGAGCTTCATATTTAGCTAGAACAGAAGAAACAGAGACGACAGACAGAAGACAAAGAGATAATGAGACAGATTCAAACAGACACAGAGGTAGTGGTGACAGTCCGACAGATAAACAGACAGACGACAGACAGACAGACGACAGACAGATGACAGACAGAATTACCTAAACACTCACTGAAATACTATTTATAACAATGTTTTAAAGTACATAAAATTTATAGCGAAACAATAATAATTAAAAGTTTTGTTTGTTTAAAAATAATATTATAAAAATGTTGAACAACAATATAATAAGTTTTTTTGGCTTAAAGCGAATTCAGATATTAATAATTCACTTATCTATTAACTTAAAAAATATTTGAATCAAAATGAGCGAATTACTAATGTTCATTCTTGTTTAGAATTTATAACTTGCATGTTTAACAAATACAAATCTAGACATTTTCTGATATTATTTATGCAATATAATTGAAAGGTAAATATAAATTCAGAAAATATTTTATAGCAATGCTTATAAAAAATTAATTCATGCGACTAGTCAATCGATCAATTTTCGCTTGTAAGCTTAGACTATAAATATGTAATTTAAAAATAATTATACTATTTTTATGTAAATAATTTAATGGTTTGAAAGTGGTTTTCTTGAATTTAATTTTTTTCAAACCTACACAAACCAAATAAATAAAACCTAAACCAAACAAATTCAAACCGAAACCAATGGTTAAAACCATAGGTTAAGCTTTTCAATTCAAACCATTGGCACCTTTGTTTTTTAGAATAAATAATATTTAATGAGGATCACTCTACTTCTAAAACACAATTATCAAAAAATATTCATATTTCTTAATAAATAATTATTGTTAATTAATAGTTTGTAAAAAGATTATAAGTATACATTTGTACGAACAGACAAATCTAAATCATATAAAAATATTCTTCTGAAATGTCAAATAATTAATTATATATTTGATAATAATAATATATAATTACTTTACTATATGAGTAGATATTGTTTATTTTGAATGTTTGAGATGCATCTACTATAAAATAATTACTGTAATGAAAGCAAATAAAGCTTTCATATAATAATAGCGCTCAATAATAATTTCAACGAGTCTTGTAAAAACTATATTACAAAAATTTTCTTTCAGCAAATATTAGTTATGCCTTATAAGACATTTCAACCATTATAGATAAATTTAAAACACCATTTAACTCCACAGATGCTGTTCTTATTTTTATTGGGCATGAAAATCACAATACTATACATATCACTGAAAATGATTATAAATGCGTTCAAAATAATAAAATTTAGACAATATAATTTTCGGCTTAATTATAAAAGAGACTTTAAATTCTGTTTCACTTAAACATCAACGGTAAGCGATACTATGAAATACTTATTAAACATATCAATTCAATGGTAATTGTTTCGATCACTACCGAAAAAATGCAATAACAAACATGAAAAATGTTTAAACTTTTTAATTTTTCACGAACAAAATTTAAGAAATTACAATTCAATATACGAATATTAAAAAGAGTATATGACACAACAAATATATAAATAAAGGGTAAAATATACATGTAAAACAAATTAATTGGTATATTTAAAATCAGAAAAATTTACATAAAAAACTAAAATTAAACGCGAAATTATATAATTGAAATGATACAATATATGGGGAATGAATATAAATTACAATATATAAATATAAAACGATATATGTTTTATATAATAAATACGTATACACATTAATGCTAACATTACGCGCATAATTATTACCAGTAAACGCTTTATTTCTCAATTAATGAGTTAACAGTATTAATAATAATAACCATTATTGTTATTTATAATATTCAAATATATATTTCTTTCGTTCAGTATTAGAATTGGCTGAACACAACTCAAAGACTAGCATCTCATTTCGCGAATCAGAAAATAAATATTTGTATTCAAACAAAAACGTGTCAATACTATACAACATAAAAAATGTTTAAAAAAACGTCATGACATGGCAAAGTATATTAAGTAAACGATTAAACTCATATGAATTCATATATCTATTTCGAAGCTCGTAGTCGTTCGATATTACTTGGAAAACATAGCATAATAAGCATCGCACACATGGTTAGAACGGCGACCATAAAAAACGAACTGAACCAACCGAGATCTTTCTGTATCATTTCGAACAACAGCGCGCCCAACAGCGACGTGACCGCCGGTGCCGTAAACAGCATCCCGTAAATGGTTCCGGCATACGATTTGCCAAACACGTGTGCGGTTGCCGTCGGGAATATGACGAACAAACCGGAGAATGTGAAGAATATGGCAATAACCCATAGGAAGTAAAGCGTTTTGCTGCTCAACGACTCGGTCACCACAAACGTCAGCATTAGACTAGATAGTATGGCACACAGCGATATGAAGCATACCTTAAACGAACTCTTGTCCAACAGCTGTCCCCAAATGATTCGTCCGCACGCGTTAAACGCGGACGCAATCGAACCGACAAACGCTAGAAAGTGGTCGTCACGTATGAACTCCTGGCCGAACGCCTTATACATCGTATTAATAAACTGTACGCTTTGCGTGCTCAACGCGAACATAAACCACATGAGCACGAAGTGCGTGGTACGCACCGCTTCCATCGGTTTAATGTCCACTCTCTGGAGAGCAGGCGGAGTCGCCATCGGGTCCTCATCGCAACTGCTGTAACCGCCTTCGATGGCCGCGTCGTTCGTCGGCGATCGGATCAGCAAAAACTTTCCCTCATTGAAGATCATTTCGTCGGCGTATTGCGGCGGTTTGAAGATCAACAGACACGCCACCAATTGGATCATGAGGTATACGCAGCCCAGCATCACGAACATCGACGGCACGCGCGACAGTATCGACTCGTCCACGAAATAACCGCTGGAATTGGGCGCAGCGTTCAACGGATTCAAGTAAACGGTTTGTACGTGATTGAAGATTAACGCTCCTAAACCGTAACCGCCAACTGTGATACCATTGACGAGACCCTTACGCTGCGGAAACCACTTCATACCAGCGGCGAGTGGAGCCACGTATGCGATGCCCACTCCAAGACTGGCCATCAGTCCGTACGTGAGCGCCACGTATATGAAGCCCATCTGAATGGAGAAGTATGTCAACGCAACGGAACCGCTGAAGATGAGCGAACCTAATAGGCAGGTGAGTCGTGCGCCGATCGCCGTCTCCAGCATTCCTCCGAACATCATAAGCGTTCCCTGTCCTAACATGAACGCGGCGTTAACCCATATTGATTGGGCATATGATGCGTTCGGTTGTACGTGTTGTCGCAGGTATGACGTCATATACGTGTTAACGTTGCCCAACGTGTAGAACGTGCCAAGTGTTACGTGAATAAGGAAACCCCCCAATACTGACGGTAGTAATCCATGTTTGTCATAATCTTATACCATTAGTTGAATACGCCAACAAACAAATACCATTTAAATCCTTTAATTTACCGTTTTTTTGTTGTTTAATTCAAATCGTTGTTATTTGACACACATTTTTCGTTTCTTTTTGTTTTTCGTTTCGCCAATCGTTTCTAAATAACTCGTTAGAATACATATACTCGTTTTGTATAGTAAATTGGAGAGAATGTCGATCAGATAAATGCGGTTAACATTACCATTATTATAACTAAATTTATGGATAAAAATATGGTATTAAACAGATCTACAATACGTCAACAAAAATATATAAATACGGAGAAAAGTTGTGTTGCAATGCAACGTTCATACATAAATAACGTGCGCATATAATTTGGACAAATTACGTATTTATTGCTTATAGCGGGGAATATTGAAACGCCATAAGATGACCATACGTATCTCACTTTTATATGACCATAAGTTTTAGACAATGCCAAAAACGTATCTCGCGATGACAACTAATAAAAAACGGAACTTTGAAAAAATGAAACTAATTTATAGTTTACTTTGAAACAGATTAGAATAATCTATAGCTTTTTATAAATTTAAGGAAACATTAATCTATTCTGAGTGTGGTGTCATTGTCTGCCGATAGCTTACTTTATCGTTAAAGCAAAGAATTTTAATTTGCTCTTAAAATTTTTTGAAACTTATTCATTTTTCCAAAACTTCATAAAATATTTATTTTCTTTAGTTATTCGGCGCGTGTTTAAGTATAAATTTTATCAGTTTTTTAGTATCGATTTTTAACATTGAAATTTATTTTAAACCCTTTTTAGTTACAATTAACTTAAAGATTATCGTATTTTAAATTAAAAATTTTGAAGGTAAAAGAGAGATAAAAAAAAGTTAGAATAAACATTCATTTATCGCACAAACAAATCTTGCACACACTAATACTTTAAATAATAAATTACATACTATTGGTTTCTTTAAAAAATCATGCATTAACCATTTACTAGGTATAAATAAAAATTATGTCACAGCAAGAGGTTGTGAGAGAGAGATATAGAGAGAAAGAAAGAGAGAGGGGAGAGAGAGAGAGAGCGAGAGCAAACCTTGAAGGTATTAAACAAACTGTAGATCTCGATGTGAGAGCGCTTTCTTATGGCGAAAAACTCAAAAAAAAAAGAAATTATATTTACTCTTGTATGCTTTTAGTCTTATAAGTTTTCCTTGTCAAACAACTTTTTTTCGAAACGAAAACTTACATATCAAAAGAGCTGCGCCGAAAAAATAACTAGTTTTTAATTTTGCTTCGAAAACTTTCACTTCAAATGCTGACTCGATTACTATGCCATTCACGTGAAGTGACTGTTTAGTGTTTCACATTTATTTCTCTTTCCATTTCTATCCTCTCTATTAATCTAATTTTTTTTCGCTGGATATCATTTTCATCATTTATTTTCATTCGTATTCGGATGAAATAAAACGAAACCAATATATATATTTATAATTGCAATTATTCGTAATAACTCTTATGTAAATTAGTGTCTGGGAAACAAAATATAAACAAATTTGAGTGGAATTTTTCGCTAAATGAAATCATGAAAATAACGTGAAAACTACATATATGTAAATAAATAGTGACTCGAATCGACTGGTGAATTAATTACGATGTCGTGCGTATTATTTTAAACCAAATCGTAATAAACGCACAAATTTGTTCTGTGCTATTATTATCTGTTTGTTTTTTAAGTGCCGTACGAGAAACCCTTATTTTTTTTTGCTGCAATAATGTATAATATTAATGCATTGTTTGGGTTGTATATATTTATCATTGTGTCCAACAATTGCTTTACGGGTAAGTTTTTTATTTTACTAACAATTTTTCTGAAAATTATTATTTTACTATTTCGTAGAAACGATTTTTGATTTTTTTAAAAAATTTATGTTAACGTGTAAATTTGTTTTGTGAAATTATTATTTGTATTTAATTCGACTTGAGATTTATTAACGGATTAATTTCCTATTAAATTTTTGTCTAAGAGGAAACCTATTGTTAGCACACATCGCACACATTATTAATTTTGAAAGCAATTTAATTGAGGCATTATATCATTATGCTGCTTTAAATACACGTATAACATTCGCTAACATTTATTATTGCAATTATGCTAAGGTTAGCAAAACATCCTTAAAAAAATTACATTCATTATTATTAACGGCTTTACGAGAGAAACGGCATAAAGCAATTAATTAATTTTTTCTGTCGAGACATGCGTGTAAGAAATTGCGTTTACAATTATGAATAAAATAGTTAATTATAATCATTATATAACAAACAAATTCCTCTCATTATTCTGCCAAAACTCTAACACAATTCGAAAAGTGCACTTTATTAGATCAATAACGTAATTTCGTTCAGTTTATTTCGATCGGGTATTACGCTCTACCAAACGAATCATGAAAAAAACACAACTTTTAATAATTGAGAGCAAATAAAACCAAATATATTGATAGCACATTAAAAGTAGTCGATCCACAAACCAGAACGAAACGCACACACACGCACAATAATTACAGTGTGTTCGCGTGGTAACAGATATTTAATTTATTTTGTCTCCAAACAGGATCGCTAAGTGAACCTGACTTGAGTGAGACATCGCCGCAAATGATAAGTGTGATACCGGGTGAGGACGCGCTCATCGACTGTGTCGCGCGTAATAGCGATAATCTCACTGTTTTGTGGAAGTTTACGCGCAATTTACGGTCACCGGACCAAAAACTTTTATCCGCAAATAATATCATACTGAGCGACGATCGGCGATACTCTGTGCTGCATAATAAGGGTAAGCTAAGTATCTGTTAGGTTTTTGATTATTTTTTTGTGGTTTCTTTTTTGTATGGTTTTTTTCATTTTTTCTCATTGATAAAAAAATTGAAATTTTGTTTTTTTTCGCTGTTATTTTTGATATTCTGAATGTTTAGCGAACAGTGAAGAGAGCTTTTTATTTCAGTTCAACGCTTTGAACTTTAGTTTTTTGCGCATAAAAGTGTTTTGTGAAAAAATGGTTATTAATTATTAAATTACAAATTTTAATTTTGGATTATTATCCGTAAATTATTAATTAGCTCAGTTTGATATTTTTTAAACTCAAAAACAATGGTCTGAGAATGGAATTGTTTAGGTCCTAATTAAATGAATATTCGAAATTGATTTGCACTTTATTGAAATTTGGAGCTCAATTATAGTATCAAAAGTTAATTTGTTTGATCTCCATTTTCCATTGAGTGCAATTCAAAAGCAAATATTGCGGTCGGAAATCTGAAACTATAAAATTTGAGGTAAAAATTTTGACTTAAGTTTTTTTTAACAAACTGTGTTATAAAATGAATAATTAGTTGTTTGTAAGATTGTTTGCATTATTAATCACAATTAAGATAATAGGAACCCAATCAATTAGCTTATTACAAATTGATTAGCTCACCAAACATGGATTGCAAAAAAAAAAATCTTATTTAGTCTTTTCTCGAATCAATATACTTTCATTGCACAATTTCGCTCAAAATGGGATCTCAAATGATTTCACTCTTTTGTTGGCATAATAGTTCCAAGTTTTTTTATCACTAACATCATTATTATATAGTTTCATCATTGATTAACATAATTAGTTATTTTAATTTAGTTTACTCAGTTATCTTTTAATCGAGCAAAATTTTAATTACGAACTAATTTCATTGTAAATCCCAGAATTTTTATGCGATTAAAATAAGTTAGAATCTTGTATTGATTAAAATCTAAAATTTAATTCTGGTACAATATAATGGATGGGAAACTGTGCCAGTTTAAGCTGACGAGTCAATGAGCTTTTACCAGGTAAACTCTTATCGAACACTTCTCATTTCCATTGAACTTATATTCAAATTTACTTAATCATTAAAATGTAAAATTTAATTTCGCCAAAAAATTTAAAATTCAGATTCATGTCGATAATTTTATGAATAATTTAAAAGAAAAAAAATATAAAATTAAATTTGACTTAAACACAAAAAGAACGCACAATTTCCAAAAATCCATTGCAGCTTTGTAAACACACGCACACATTTAAATTGTTAAATACAATACAAACAGATAAAGATTTATGGATACTTCGCATAAGACGCGCAGAAATAAGTGATACCGGACTCTATACATGCGAAGTGAATTCTAGTCCCGCGGCATCAGTGGCAAGGATTGTTGTGGTAGAATATCCGAAATCAGATAACGTGCTTCTAAACTCCACAAAGTCATTCGCCGGCAATGTGGACCACAATTTTACCGACTGCTGCGTGAAAGAAGGTGTGCCTCCAATCTGTTACGGTTACTGCGAGTTCAAGGGTCTGGTGTCCGATAGGCCTAAAGCTCACGTTTTCGCGATTTGCATAAATTACATGACGCAACTCACAAAATGTTTGACCGATGGTCGCGATCACGTGCCATGTTGTCAGCGGCAGAATATTCCGCGCGTGTGTCACCCGTCATGCGCGGGCCGATACACCCTTACCACAGCGCTCGAGCACGTCACTTGTGTCGAGTATTCGGGTGCAACGTTGGCCTGTATCGCTGAGGGTATAGAAACATTGCCGCCACCGCCGCGAGAGGTTACTGCAGAAGCTGTCAGCGCTTCCCAAGTAAGTGTCCATCAATTCTCTATTAAAAAATATCAGTTTATTTTCAATAAATTTAAGTTATTGAAAATATGTCACGCACAAATAAAGTGCTAATTTTATTATTTTTTAAATACTATTACTTAAGAATTTTATCCATAAAATTTCAATTTGATTCAATTATTTATTAATTGTGAATTAATTTCATACAAGTGTTTGTTTCTTATGTTTCCGCTGAGATGTTTATCATTAATTTTATTTTAAGTTGAATTGTATATAATTATTACCCGTTAGCATTATTTATTGACTATATTTATAAATTATATAAGTTATTGGTTTTTTTAATGCGGAATATGTTTCATACCTTAGTTACAGTATCTGTTATTAAATAAATAATTTGATCATTTGACGCACTAATTTTTTTAAATATACGATAATAGACTTTAATTTGATTGTTTTTGTTTGACTTATATCAAAATAATTTTAGTAATAGATAATTATAGCATATAATGCTTTGTTACTTGTAATACTGATAATTGACTATAATTATTATTTAAGTTAAATCAATTTCTTGAGTGGAATCGAAAAATTAATAACATAAAATAAAATTTAAAGTTAATTATTTTTATTTCTAAACGCTTTGCGGTTAAAATAGTATTACAGTATTATACTAAAATTAATTTATCTTCAATCTTTAGAAAGTTTTATCAGACATTGTAATTAATGTACTGATACTGCCAACATTTTGTTTATTATATATTAAAAATTTATCTTAAATCTATTAAGATATAGATAATTTATTTTTTGCAATACGTTTTAAATATAGCAAACGATCTAAATAAGAATAATGAACATTTAACACTTAAACATTAGGTGGTCGTAAAGTGGGAAAACAATTCAAACAGGAGTCACGCGCTAATCGACACGTATCAGCTAAACATCACTGAATTGCATTCGTTTGACCCAATCGAATGGAAATTGAAACCGAAAAAAGAGTCAAAAAAGGATTTCATCTCAAACGTGTCCGCAAATACGAAATCATACAATATTACCGCAAACAATACCGAATTCACTATCGGTGACCTTAAACACTCAACGATGTACGAAATCGTAATGATTGCCATCAACCAAATGGGAACAAGCGTTGCCACAAACGGATTAAGAGTAGTGACACTTTCGCCCGAATCAGCGTTCATCGATAAAGGCGCGAAAAAACCAATAACGGTGTCGAATAAAACCGACGTGTCTTCGGTACCAAATCTGCGTAAATGTTGTTTGGATAATGGCGTTAAATCGGAACTATGTCTGGACGCGTTATGCGATCCGATTAAAGTGGAAGAAGCGTCCGCTACCGATATCAGTCAGTGTGTACAGTACGCTAATGTCACTTTTAATTGTTTGGCTACCGATACCGACAATAGGTATTTATTCACGATTTACTCTTTTCCTCGGTTAAAGTCTGTTAAAATATTCGGAGAAACTTTAGATTCCAATAACTGTGGAAAAATTATTCATAAACGGATGATATTTTAATCACAATTAATTATGCAACGCAATCAATTATTATAATATTACGAAATATTTATTCTAAGAATTGAATTAAAGACCATATTTAATCAAATCCGTCTAAACTTTAGTTATTTTTATGTTTGATAAATGATTTGTAGCATTAAATTATTTTAGCCGAAACAATTTACAACAAAAAGTTTTAAATCTTTGTAAATTGTGGTATATGTATAGAATGTGACAATTATTTCCATTAATTTTATATTTTTTTTGCGCACTAAACGTGTATTCTTAACAGTTATTGAGTTTAAAATCTAAAGAATTAAAGGAAATAATAAAAGTTGCTCATTTAGCCAACTGTTTTCTAATTTTATTCTCAAATGTTATTGTCAGTGCCACTTAAAACCAAAATCGATCGAAACCCTGACCTGACATAAAAATAATAATTCGGTTTAAAACTTTTAAATTAGAGATTGTTGCGAAGAACGTGGTGTGTCTCAATTTTGCGCACACTTTTGCAAAGACAGAACCCCAGCATTAGACTTTCGCCACATCATCTGTCTTCACCACATCCCCGCATACTCTTCATGCTACATGGAAACCAAAGGAGTGCTGTCCAGCGAACCGCTATCCGTAGCAGTAACCAGTGTGCAAAGTACTTGGGCGCTACTTAAGTGGTCGCTGCCCAGTAAACTTCCAGAAACCGTAAATAAGTATCGCATTCATATGAGAGAATTAGACGTCGACACCGAAGACAGTTACCTAATGGACACCGTTCAGCGATCGCCGTATTTAATCGAATCGCTAAGACCCGCCCAGAGTTACGAAGTGTACGTTTCCGCACTCAACAAATACGGCCCAAGTCGTGGCTCTACTCGCGTGATATTTAAAACCAGTGCCGCGGAAGACAACGAAGACATCGAATTAGAGCAGTCATACGCCAGCATCGGTTACAACGAGACGGCGTGTTGCGAACGCGCCGAAATCCCTGACACGTGTCTACCGCTGTGCAACTATCACTTTAAAATAAACGATGCGCTAAATTTAGGACCACTTTGCGCCGATCATCGAACGATGCGAATTACGTTACGGTGTTTAGCGGGCGGTCGCGATCATAGGCCGTGTTGCCAGAGGAGGGGAATCGAGCAAAACTGCGAAGACTTGTGCGCCGGTATGATCAACGATTCGCCATACATTATAGCCGCTAAGTGTTCGAAATATAGTGGCAAAATGTTGCAGTGTATGACCGAAGGATCAGATACGTTGCCAGGTATACAAAAAAATACTGTTATTAAGTGTGGACCGCCAAACCAAAATCTATTTTAAATGATTAGGTATGCCAGAAGATTTGCACGCAACTCTAGTGACGAAAACGTCGGTTCAGCTGCAGTGGAACGCGTCGGTAGAGGACGTTCGGTCCGGTCATCACGTGTCGTATCAGTTAGTCTATTCGCCGATCGATACGGAAGTGCCACCACATCCGTACGAAGACAAGTATTCGATCAAAATTAATATAACCGACACTCAGACAGTGTTGTCCGATCTGAAGCCTGAAACGCGTTATAGCATTTATATCGTGGCGTTTAATGAGTACGGGTTTTCACTGCCGTCGCTCGTGTTGGTGATTACCACGAAAGGTGATAGTGATTACGATGCGGTCCCAAATAAATCGGGTATTATTCGGGCGAGTGTTGGCGCGCCGCACAGCATCGAAGTGTTTCACGAGACAACCGAATCGTTATCTGTGAAATGGTTGCCGCCTTATTATATGCCACCCGACGCATCATTATTGTACGAAGTAAGTGTAGTTAATTAATCTTATTTGCAATTAGATTTTTAACCCTGTACTCAAAAGTAATATGGAAACCGCTAAACCAACGACAAAATATTTTATAAAACAAATCATTAGCAACTTAGTGTTAACTAAAGTTAATTAAAAAGAATAGTGAAATTATAGGTATTTTTGGCATCGGTAGCTCATGTGCTTTTTAATGAGTTTCAAATTGATTATTATAAAAAATTTTAAGTGCTGCCAAATGGTTATTAAAATGACACTGTTTATTATTAGCTTGCATTTTATTATCTTAATTTTAAATAAAAAATAGATGGTTTTACCCAAGTTTTTACCAGAGTAAACCCACCAATGTTTTTGTCCTTCACTCCCAACACTCTAATAATACGTAGTTATAGCATATATATTATTATTACTTAAGGCATTATTTTTTGATACATTTCCAGATTGTAACATTTACTCTTGAAAATATTTTTTAAATAATTTTTTAATTTTTTTAACCTTTAAAGTGCTGAGTAATGTTACAATATTTATAATTTTATTTTTTCACCCACCGGTATTAATAAACTTAAATCTTGAAGATATTGTTACTACGATTTTCTAAAATAAACGAGTGAAATCATAAATCTATAATTTGCGAAATTATTTAATTACTTTCGCATTTAACTTTGAATTCAAATATTACATTCATCCATCTTCCAATGTTTCCAATCTTCCATTTTGTATTTTGGTACTCATATAAAAATTACCATTTTAAAATAATTTACAGTTTTGTTAAAAAATGTCAACTTCTAGAAACCTGCTGCAAAACTTACCGCCAAACAATACAATCTTATTCACACCGCATCTATTCGCGAATAGCTCTAAACTTGAATTATAATCAATAACATAACCGCTTTACGTATAATAATTAAAATGCAGTCAGAAGTGTCGTATTACGTGTTCTTCTATATGTCACACACTACCAAAATTTATATGATAATCTTGTTTTCATTTTTAATTGAAAATAAGCTTAAAACTAATCCAATACACAGTAGAAAACATATTATTAACATTATTAAAAAATCAAATGCCAGGTTAGATGGAAATTATTCGACAACAACGCGAGCGATACAACACAACAAAATTGGACAATAATCGAAACCCATTCAAATATACTGGACATAACAAATCTGCGGTACAACACTCAGTACGCGATAGCAGTGATGGCAAAAACGGTGTCCGGTCTGCGAAGCGCTCTCTCGGAAATCGTAATCGCATCAACAGAGGCGGCCACACCGTTGCGCATAAATCCTCCAAAACTAGAACCTGTGGGCCCTATAATTGAGGGCTCGATGATGGTTGTGAGGTGTGACGCAACTGGCAGCCCATTGCCCACTATTACTTTATTTGTTAACGGCGTTCCAGTCTATAAGGAACAGACGCGGCATCTTAAGTATCGATTAGATTACGTTCAACGTAACTTGACGTCACTGTCGTGTTTGGCCGCTAACGCAGAAACCGATAACTCACCGGAATCTAATCCCGCACAAAGTCATGTGGAAGTAAGGGTTAGATGTAAGTTTTAAACAATCATTTTATAGGAACGTGCATAGAATTTTGTAATTAATGGTTGCATTTTTAACTTTTAATTAGACGCGCCAACCATTCGAGTTGACAAACGCTATAACGTGTCTCCGCGTTACGGTTCCGCACAACTTCGCTGCGAAATCGGTGGTAATCCTCCGCCAAAAGTCCAATTTTTCCGCGATTTAAGAAATCAAGCGGAGATCAGGAGCGGACCGAACACGCAAATCACCTCATTTCCTCATCCAACTGTAAATATTTTAATTTTATGTTTTTATAAAAAATTATGTTATACTTCATTACTGTAATTAACGAATTTTTTTGGTAAAATGGCTCAGAAATCGTCGACATGGATATCTACGCTAATAATAAATCAAGTGACAGAATCGGATGCCGGCAGTTACCTATGCGTGGCGCAGAACGAGTACGGACGCGAGACATCGCTGTTGACGCTTAAAGTGGAAAACTATCAAATCGCTAACCGAAATTCAAGCGGTAATAACTTTATTAATTCAAAACACACATTTGTAAAGTATTATATAAATATAAATTTGCTTATACTATTTGACTAATATTTGTTTACAGCGTGTTGTGTCGACCAAAAAGTGTCGTTCGAGTGCCAGAGAGCGTGCAAATTCGAGATCGATTTTGATTTTGTATTTAATAAACCGCAATGTTTCGGAGAGTTAGACAAATATATGTTATGTGCGGCCGGTATGTACAGTACCAGTCAATTACCTTTTTTCCTATTAAACCAAAAATTTAATTAATAATTCACGGTTAAGATGGTTCGGATCACCGCGAATGTTGCATCAGACGCGACGTTTCGCGCGAATGTATCAATTGGTGCGCCGGATATAAAGTATCGAAACCATCGCTATGTCTGCTATCGTCGGTCAGAGATATAGTGAGCTGTTTCAGGGAAGGCAACGCATTGCTGCCATCGCCGCCAATCAACGTACACGTCAGCCAAACAAACGACAACAACGTGATGGTCAGTTGGGATAAACCGGAAAAGAATTCGGATGCGGTTCAGTGGTACAGCGTTTACTGGAAACAAGTGGGTTCGAAGGATCTGGAATCGGACAGAACCGATAAACTGGAGTACGAGTTGCGTGACATCGATCCCGAACAGGTTTACGAGTTTCTGGTCAAGTCGTCCAACTATTACGGCACCAGTGCTTTGACCGAACCGTTAGTCATCGACGCCAACAGTATTCGCGTTTCGGCGCAGATCGAGTCTGCGGCCAATGGTAACGATTTGATGCTTAAGATATTGCTGCTATCGTTGCTGACGATCGTCATTATGGTTATTGTGGGTGTAATCGGGTATTACGCGTTTAAGCGTAAAAACGCGATTTTGTCGAAGTTTCGTTCGCAAAACAGCGAACACAACGACAACAATGGTTATGGTGTTTCGTTCGAGAATTTAGGTTACGTTAATAATGTGATCGATAATGTGGACAGTATTGACAGCGTTCCGATGCAGGATCGCATCAATAATAACAGCAATAGTATTCCCAATAGTAATACCGAATCGATTGCCATTACCGGTAATATTAGGCCCAATAATAATACCGGTAGTAATAACCATCCAATTGTTAATATTAGGATGAATTAATCAGTGATAACGTTGAAACGTTTGAAAGTTTTTTGTGCGCATTTCAGTACACTTTTGATCGGTTTTTTTTGGATATGAAAATGAAGCGTTGAAATGATTGGTTGTTTGTTTCGTTATTTTATGTTAACTTTGACCAAAATATATATCGATTGTTAAAACAAATTTTTTTAAGTAAATATATAAATATATTGATTATGTAATTAAATTATTAATAAAAAAATTTAGAAATGATTGTCTATATGAATAAATCATGGAATTTTAAATAAAATAAGTTTGTTTATTGGTTTGTTAGATTAATATAATATTTTGTGTTTATGTATTACAAGATGAAATAAGTTATTCTACACATTATATAAATCAATATAAATTATTATTTTTGATGAAAAAATATAAATTAATTTTTGTTAAATATTTTTCATTTTTGGGAAATTCTCATTCAAGTTGGATTACTTTTTGAGACCTCACCAATTATAGACCGAAATCCAAAATTTTTCGACTAAGTTTGTTGCGTTTCAACACAACTACGAATTTTTATTCTCATAAATTTTGAAAAATAAAAATAACTTATCAAATCCGAATGAAAAATTATAAATTTTATGGACATTTTTAATAGATAATAAAATATTTTCAGTGCTTTATTCACGAATATAATAATTCTGTGCTCAATTTTAATATTGAACTATTTATAATTTCATAATTAATGTTCTCGCAAACACTGTTTATATGCCGTTAACATTCTGTGATATTTCATTTGCTGTGTAATATTCAACAATATGGTATACGTAGATCTATAAAAATTTAATTCTAATAAACAATATAAATATATAGTAACACTTAATAGAATTATTATAAATCACTTTTTTCAAAATATAGTTATTGTTAGTAAAATATAAAAAAATTTAGTTTTAAAAAAATGCATTTTATGATGTATTTGCGAAGTAAAGTTTGATAGAAAAGAAGATAGAAATATAAATATATTAAAACTAAACAAATAATGGGTTATAAAATTGAAAGACTAATAAATAACGACAAAGAAGTTGATGACGATTTAAAGTGTGGTTATTGTGGATCACTTCTCGAAAATCCGGTGATT
>JAQIXJ010001234.1:0-22412 GCA_034700185.1 Phthiracarus laevigatus
CCGACATGGGCGGGGGAGTCCGACATGGGCGGGGGAGTCCGACATGGGCGGGGGAGTCCGACATGGGCGGGGGAGTCTGACATGGGCGGGAGGAGTCCATTTATAAAAACTTAAGCAATATTCGCCCACCGAAGGTGGGCTTTTTTTCTAGTATACTATATAAAATTAACTTCAAGATTAACTACAATGTAAGATATTATGACCGTTTAGAGCTTGTTTTCATCTAAATTGATTTTTAGACATAAATAAGATTTTCTATTAATGAACATTAGATAATGATTTTCAGCTAACTCGTTATTTATTATAGTCCTTGCAGAGGAATTGTCACGTTATTTTGTTAATATTACTTTTTTTTAAATATTCTTAGTATAGATCATAATGATTTAAAAACTACGCAATAAAGATAGAAAGAGAAAAATAGTTTTACTAATAAATTACTTTTTGTGTAAAATACAGATAAAACTTATTAGACTTTTATTATTCCCGAGAAACTAAGTTACTTTATTAGTTGCACACTTCATCCGATAAAACAAATATTACTCGTAAACATTCAACTCAATAAATTCAATTTTCAATAAGTTAACTATTAACTCTTAATTGAACTAAGTGAACAATTAAGTGAACTCTATATATGTTTCAAAAATGATTGGATTCGCTTTTAGATCTTTATAATCGCTGAGAAAGTTTACTATAATTATTCCAGAGCCCGAATATAATACGAAAAACATTAGATTAATGGGTTTACTATTTCCAATTAAATAATCAATTTCGCCAAATAATATGATCATAAACCGGTCATCAAATAGATTGACAATGAGCGCTCTTATAGCTAAAAGCCAATATAATATGTTACAGCTAAACTCAAAGCTATGTTTTTTTGAGTGTACGATTGATTGCCAGTGACATAATCGAAAAAGGTTTTACATCCCAATATGTAAGATTTTTCAATAAATGCATCACATGCTAGAAAATTTTTAGCAAATCGATCTTTCGTAACAATTTTATTGCTAAAATTACTTCTGATATTGCTTTTAAATATAAAACTGGATTAGAGATTTGAAATTGATCTATTAAATATTCTTGATGTTAATCCTGATTCGATAGGATCAGACATGACAAGAAAATTCTAGATTTACAAAGTATTAGTTTATTAGAACTTAGAACTTTTTTATTTTTATAAATAAAAATGAATTCCAAAAATATAAAAATTATTTATAAATTTGTATTCATTATTCCTTTTAGTAAAACGTGATTTTAAAATCAATAATGATCATTGAATCATAGAACCAATCGTTATTTTCAAACAAAACAAATAAGTCAGTGATGCACAAAAGCTCGAGCGAATTTTAATACACTCTCTTAGCGAGTTCTTATTATTCGATAAGACGGCAAAGACTAAATAAAATATTCTTAATACAAAAATGAATAAAAATACTGAAATGATGTTAAAAATCTGACTTGATTTATTAATTATTTTAAGAGATTTTTGTAAATAAAAAATTTAAGCGACTGGAGTATCTAATATACTTGCATAGCAAATACATAAATTTTACATATATTGCAATCTAAAAATCAAATTTCTTTATATAATTATTTATTAAATTAATATTCACTGTGACTAAAGCAATAAGTATATTTGTAATTCTTAGATTTAAAATAAGATTTTGAGATTGTTATATATGTAATTTTGTAAAATTTTAACTACTAGATCATCGATTAGATTTAATGCAAAATCGTTAATAATTAAAAATCAACTTTAGAAAATTAATATTTATTAGAAATTTACCATTTATATTAGACTTTGATACGGGGCTCTATGTTTCCAGTCGGGCTTTATCTGGCTCGGCCCTTAAATTAAAAAATTTTATCGGGCCGAGATTTTGCAACACAAAAATAAAAAGATCGGAAATTTTAATTTTGGTAAAAATATTAAAGTAAACATTATTAGAATAATGCATACAAAAATGTACAAAAATAATAGAATATCATTAAAACTAATCATTTTTACAAGTAAACATAAATGAAATATAATTATAACCAACAATACATAAAAATTTAAGTCAGAATTTTACATTGTGATTAAAAAATTTTTTTATTAAACTCGGGTCTGACTTTGAATAATTTATTTTACCGGGCTTGGATCGGGCTCGGGCCTTGAAAATTTCACTATTTCATAGTATAATTTATATTAAACACGAACAGTATTAGTCATACTACTACTTAATTTTTAGTATTTTTTTATTGTATAATCAATAACGAATAATTTAATGATAAAATTTGAAATGTCAGTATTATAGAATAAGAATGTGTTGAAATCATAAAAATGAACCAACATGAAAATGCATAATGTGCTTTATGTGGTCTTAAACTATAATTCTTTTTCAAAATAATTTTTTTTCCATAAATCCATATAACTACATAAAATTAGGCCTTTTGGTTTCTGTTGCATTAGATTCTTTTTTATGTCTTTCAGCAGAAAGAAGAATTAATATTGTCAAATAAGGCAAAAATTAACCAAAAATTATGTCATAAATAGTCAAAATTTGGGTCGGGAGATTCCGTTTTTTACCAATAAACAGGAATTTATACGGTAAAAACAGTTAAAATCTAACATCTTGAAAATCCGGTAAAAATGATAAAAATTAGAAAAATCTCTTTCAATAAGTTTTTATTTTGTGATAAAGAGTGTGCAACTTCTAGTAATACAAACAAACTGTATTTTTGCGAAATTTGAAATATATAATATTGCATGCATTATAGTAGTTTAGATTTCTTTTCTAATCAATTATTAAATATAGATTTTCATGAATCAATTAAAGTTGTTAAAACTTCTTTCCCTAAAAATTATTATTGTCTAAAGCGAGAATTATAGCTAAAACGGGAACTTTTTTGAGATCAAGTGCATATCCGAGATTTTTAACAAAAGCACCAAAACCGGGAAAACCCGAAACATATACCAATTTTAATAATAAATTTATATATGAAAGTAAGTTAACATATTAAATATCATGATCAAAGATAAAAGAAGGGATTCACCAGGTTATTCTTAATCTTATAAAATTTAGTTCACATTTCCTGTTTGTTAACATGTGTTTCTCCTTTTATATAAGACCCTCTGTAGATACTTTTATCTTTGGATTCAGTTCGTAGAGTAAAGTGTAAGAAATTGAAGGCTTCAATATGTTTGACCCTAACATTTAAATAATATTATTGACTTTTAGCTCACTTTCTTAGGAGCGAGGTTATGGATTTGACCATGTCTGTCTGTCTGTGACGGTGTCCGCACAAGCTCTATCATTGAACTTAGCACGTATTTTATATAAGTTAATTTTAACATTTTTGAAAATTTTTAGAGTTTATTAATATTAGATTTTTAAATTAATCTTATTTTTAAATATAACAATAAGAAAGTGAGCTCTATGTGTACGTGTCATTCTTGTTTTATTATAGAGGGAGTATTATATCAGTTATTTATCTAATTGTTAAACCAAAACGTATTTGAAACTCATTACTAAATTATTATATATTTCAACGAATTACTTTATCCATTCTGAATTTAATACATTAACAAATTCAATTTCCAACAATTTCGCGACGAATTCAAAACGAATGTGATGCAAAGGTGAATAATACATTATAACCCAATACTAATCCAGTTATCCGTCCAATTGTTTTAAATTTTTATCACAAATAAAGCCTACAGCCACTTCTCAAAACATAAGTAACAAATTATTTATCTATTGTAAACTTATTTATTGATTTCAGATAAATCTAACAGCAAAAACGTATATAATGCTATTCGAAGACAAGTTGATAGCTATAAATTCTTAACGAATCTATTTTATTGTTTGGTGGTGCCTACAGGTTGCGAAATATTGATATTATTCTATTAATAAATATATTACATTTTTTGAATCGCTGTTCGCATTTAAACAATACAAATAAATAATATGATCATGAAAAGTCAGGCCAAAAATTTGTAACTTCGTTTGGACTAAAACACCATTTAGCTCTTTAATTAACATTTTTTCGTATTATTATAATTGGAATCATTTCAATCACAAATACCTAACAGCTAAAAACAATAGTAATTATAGAGTACTATAGAATTATAATATATTAAGTAAAGGTGCAAATGGTTTGACTTTTCTCAAACCAAAACAAACTGTAAATTTACGTTCTCAAACCAGATCAATCCAAACCATTACAAAAAATTATTATGTAAACCAAACCAAACCATTAAAAACCATAAACCATTAATGAAACTTTTTTGCAGTGAACATTGTTTTGAATTAATTTTTTAAAAAATACATAAATATTAGAGTCATATTTTTTAGAAGATTTAACACAATCAAAAGGTATTTCGACATTAGAAACGCATTCACTGTTAATTATTATTTTTAAAATTGATAAATTATGTTTACTAGAAGATGCCGTTTTAATCTAAAATTATTTGTACTTTTTTTATGTAAATGGTTTAATGGTTTGAAAATGGTTTTCTTATTTTTAGTATTTTCAAACCAATCCAAACAAAAAATTTAAAAACTTAAACCAAACCAATCCAAACCGCAAAAAAATTGGTTAAAACCATCAACCAACCATTAAAAACCAAACTATCAGCACCTTTAATATTTGGAATTATAGTTTCAAAACTATCACATTTCTAATATTGAACTTTTACTCAAGATATAGTTTTACGATTTTTCTTTAGCTTAGTTTTTTAAATAATTCTTACGTGAGCAATAAGTAAAAATATATTTTAAAATGTTTCATAATATTCAGTTTAGCTTTTTTTGTAAATATTTGTTTCGATCGCAATAAAAATAAATTTTATTTCCCGAATTCTATTCCCGGTTCCCGACCGTTTTGACCAGTTTTAAGTCCCGGAAATCTCTATCCCTAACCATAATATTTAAATTTATTGAATCAAATAAATCCATAAAATATATATAAATGAATAAAATATTATATAAATTACATCTAAAAATGTTAATTACTTAATGTTTATATAAATCAAACTCATTATGCGTTTATTAAACATTATCTCAAATAATTACATCTGAATATAATAAATTAAACTATAATTTATATTAGATTAGAAATATATTTCAATCTTTTTTCATTAGACTTGATGTTAAACTTAAATCGTTAGTTTCTTAGAGTAGTTTTGTTACTTTTGTGACAAACTTCAGATTATGCTCTACAATGCTGTACAATTCATACACAAATTTATATTGAAAAACTTACTCATTATTTTTTAAAAGTATTAATTAAACAAAAATATAGATACATAAAAATATAAATATGATATTACGTAGAAATAACATGAAAATTACCGGAAATTAATGGTACAAATTGCATGCTATTGAATAAGTTTTTTGAGAGAACGATAGGGGAAGAGGGGAAAAGTGGTTGTCTTTGACAAGTCGACAGATTTAATGCATGCACAGTTACCTTCCTCGAAGTTCCTCGCGATCTATTACACTGTGTGTGGTCCCTTTCATTTGAGCGATCGTGTGTGGTCTCTTTCCCCTGAGCGACCCGAACGCTTAGTATAAACTGTAGCCCTCGTGAGGACTCGATATTTGGTTTTGTCCAATGAGAATGTAGCACAGACTAATCGATCTTATATGTGCTGCTGCTTTGAAGGAGGAGACTGACTATGAAACTGCTTGGGCGGTGGATGTGGATGTGTATGAGTGTGTGTGTTGGATGTGTATGGACGGTGGTCTTGAAACAAATGTGTATGAGAACTGAATAACACAACACAACTCAACAATATTAGACTGTCCAAAACCAATAGTTTTAGACTAACACTAACACTACAACTACCGAGTATAACATTATAACATTATAGTTTACCGTAAATAACTTTATAACAATTGTCAACTCCAACACAACACAACGTTAACGTCTCAATTGAATTGTAACCAATGTCTTAATTTGTTATGTGATATGTTAAATCAACAATTATTTGAATTGTGCACATGTGAACCCCATTGGGGTCGAAACTTTCAATTATGGATCAAATATAATAATGATAACAACAAACAAAAACTTTGAAATTAATCAAAAATCAAAATCGTGTGATTGTTGTAGAAAATTGTATGGAATCAAAAATGTCAGTATTCTCACCAGGACTAGTTGGTACGACGCAAACTTGGCTCTCAATCAAATCGAAAAGGTAATCAACAACACAACACACCACAACATTGTTGAATCAATGAATATACCGGTTGTTCATAATAGGGTCGCGCATCAGGCAATTCGTCGGCGTTATGGGTTAGAGCTAAATTGCAATCATATCTTTATGATTTAGGATGTGGTATACACAAGAATGCGGGAAAAGTATTATTTATTGGTTTATTAGTTCTCATCACTTTTTGTGTTGCTCTCAAATCAGCGACAATGGAATCTAACGTCGAAAGATTATGGGTTGAAGGTAATCATAATCATAATCGTAATTAATAATACCGTATGTATGTTTGTGTTTGTTTGTTTGATTGATTAGAAGGAGGAAGACTAGAAAAAGAAATGAAATATATAAGAACCACATTAGGAGAAGGTTTTGGAAGTACAAACCAGATTGTGATTCAAACACCCAAAATGACCGGTGAAAGTGTTTTACACGTTAATGCACTATTAGTGCATTTAGAAGCCATCAAAGTTGCCACTGAAATAACTGTTGATATGTTCAAAGTGTGAGTGAAATTCAATTAATTTATTAATTTATTTACCGGTAATTTGATTTATTTATTTTAGCACATGGAGGCTAAAAGATATCTGCTATTCACCAAGTATTCCAAGTTTTGATACCCATTATATTGATTCCGTAAGAATTAAATGAAATTTAAATTGAAATAACATTTACAGTATAATAACATAAAATAACATTTATAATTAGATGTTAGAAAATTTATTTCCATGTGCTATAATAACACCATTGGATTGTTTCTGGGAAGGATCAAAATTATTAGGACCAGAATTTCCAGTTCCCATACCGTAAGTGATTGTTTACCATATTAACTAATCGATTAACTAATCATATTAACAGCTATGTATGTTTCAATCAATTTTATAAAATAGTGGACTTGGCATTAATGTTCAATGGACTAATTTGAATCCTGAACTTTTAATAGAAACATTGATGGCAAGTGTGAGAACATCAGAAAATCGCAACAATTCACCATTTTCTACATTAATTAAATTTATGAAAAGGGTATGAATAAGAAGAAAGTTGTTTAATAAAATAAAATTAAGATAATACCATACCATACCAATTAAAATAATAGGCCGGTATAACATCAGCTTATCAAAAGAAACCATGTCTTGATCCTAAAGACGAAAATTGTCCATTAACTGCACCAAATAAAATATCAGGTCAGCCACCAGATATCGGCGCAGAATTATCTGGAGGATGTTATGGGTTTGCCACAAAATTTATGCATTGGTCAGAAGATCTTATAGTTGGTGGTGTGAAGAAAAACAAAACTGGTCATATTTTAAAAGCTAAAGCTCTTCAATCTATAGTACAACTAATGGCAGAGCAAGAAATGTATGAATTTTATCAACACACCTATAAAGTTCATAATCTTGACTGGTCTGTTGAAAAGGCTAGAATGGTTCTCGAAGCGTGGCAACGAAAGTTCTCTAAAGTAATAACCAAACAATGTTACAGTATTAACGTTCGTTAATAGTAATTAATTGATTGTCGGTATTTTATTTTATTTTGAAGGAAATCGAAAAATTTACCCTTAATGAACATAGTGTTCAACATCAAGACATTTATCTTTTTACCAGCACTTCATTGATGGACATAATGAAAAATTTTTCTGATGTTAATGTATTTCGTGTAGCGATTGGATACATTCTTATGTTACTTTACGCTGGATTTTCATTATCAAAATGGAATAAATGTATGAATTCTCACAGCTTTTTAGGAATGGTTGGCGTTGTTATAATCGGTCTTTCAGTAGCAGCTGGTTTGGGCTTCTGTGCCTTAATTGGTCTTCCTTTTAATGCATCAACAACTCAAGTATGTCTCACAGTATAAGCTTATGTCCATATAATTCTATACTAATGAATTGATTAATTTGCAGATTATTCCTTTTTTGGCATTAGGTATTGGTGTGGATAATATGTTTCTTTTAGCGAATACATATTCGGAAAATTCAGAAACACCTGTTGAGGTGAGAATAATAAACTTATTATAACACATAAACGTAACATTAATATTATTTACTATTTGTTAGATTAAAACAGGCGAATGCCTTAAACAAATAGGTTCCAGCATATTATTAACATCTTTTGGTAATGTGTGTGCATTCGTTGGTGCAGCCATTATTCCCATACCAGCTTTGAGATGTTTCGCTCTTCAGGCAGCGATTCTTATTACGTTTATCTCAGTTTCTGTGATACTTTTATTTCCTGCGATTGCAAGCATTAATATGAAAAGACAAAGACAGAGATGTTGTCTGCGAAGCAGAAGCAGAGATGTTTCGGTTTCGTGTTGCTTATATCAAAACATTATAAATAAGGACTTGAATAATGAAAGAGAATGCAAATGTAAATTCAATCATCACAATCACTATCACAAACAAAAACAATATTTTTCTAAAAAATTCCATAGTAAAAAGTGTATTGTTCACGCATTACCTCCTGATAGGTCTCATGTGGTGACCATATTAGCACCTGATCATAGCAAATCAACTTCTAAATGTAAATGTACAGAAAATAATAGTTTGGTACGCGAACACGAACACTGTGTGAAACAAGTGAATACCAATACCAATACTACTCTTATGACGCCATGTGATGATGTAAAACACGCCACATATGAAAAGTGGACGTTATCTTATTTTGCTGGCAATGTTTATGCACCTTTTCTACAACAAAAACCAGTGAAAGTAGTTATTGTGTGCGTGTTTTTAGTTATTTTAATTGTAAGCATATCAGGTGTTGTTAAAGTAGATGATGGACTTGATTTGACTGATATAGTTCCTCGAAATACTATTGCGCATAGATTTCTAAGTTTTCAAAGAAGATATTTTAGTTTTTTTAATATGTTTGCTGTTACTCAAGGAAATTTTGAATATCCCACTAATCAAAAACTTTTACATGAATATCATCAATCATTTACCAGAATTGGCCAGATTATCAAGAATGATGATGGAGGTCTTCCAGAATATTGGTTGACATTGTTTGGCGATTGGTTACGCGGTTTACAAGAAGCGTTTGATAAAGACTGGAAAAATGGTTGCATAAGTAAAGAAAATTGGTTTCCCAATGCATCTGATGAAGGAATTCTTGCATATAAACTGTTGGTTCAAACTGGAAGAGTCGATAATCCAGTGGACAAATCGTTGGTAAGTAATACTGTAGTACTGTATATGAATAGTACATAACGTACAATAGTATTATAGATATTTTAATTTATAATATTAAAACTTATCAACTAATTTAATAGTTACTAAGCGCGCGATTAGTTGATGAAATGGGAATTATTAGTCCAAAAGGTTTCTATAATTATTTAACTGCATGGACATCGAACGATGCATTAGCATATTCCGCATCTCAAGCAAGTTTTCGACCCGAACCACGAGAATGGATTCATGTGGCTCAAGATGTAGAATTAAAAATTCCAAAGTCACAACCATTAGTTTACGCTCAAATGCCTTTTTATTTAAATAACATGAGATCAACCGCAGAAATAACCGATACTATACAAGCGATTCGAGAAATCTGTGAAAAGTTTGAAGACAAAGGAGTTCCCAACTTTCCGACTGGCATTCCTTTTATTTATTGGGAACAATATGTTAGATTACGATTTTATTTGTTAGCGGCACTTGTTGTTGTGTTGGCCGCTGTATTTTTAGTTATAAGTATTTTTCTTCTTAACCCATGGACATCAACATTAATTGTTATCGTATTATTAATGATTGTTGTTGAACTTTTTGGGCTTATGGGTCTTTTACATATACGACTCAGTGCTGTTCCAGCGGTTATATTGATTGTATCGGTTGGTATCGGAGTGGACAGCGTTACTCATATTACTTTAGTAAGTCATAGTTATAGTGGTTATGGTTAGTGGTTATAGTTTTGTTTGATTGTTTTGTTTTGTTTTGTTAATTGTGATTTAGAGCTTCCTAACCAGTATTGGCACCAGAAATCAAAGAATGAAAATGGCTTTGGAGCATATGTTTACTCCAGTAATACATGGCATTATATCAACCATGTTTGGTATTTGTATGCTCGCTTTTTCTGAATTTGATTTTATAATCAGGTAAAGTCTATTATTGAGACACAAATACAAATACAATGCTGATGTACTATCGTCTATGTTTCAGATACTTCTTTCATGTGCTGTTTGGTTTGGTGGTGTTGTCCACTCTTAATGGTGTTGTATTATTACCTGTTTTATTATCAATAATAGGTCCACCACCAGAAATAATACCATTCGATTATTGCGATCGTATAGCAACTCCTTCACCATCACCTTCTCCTCCATCACTATCTCGGAAAAAGTTACGTTCTGTTGGTTCTCCTTCTTCTTACTTCACTATAAGATCATACCCAAGAGTACAATCAGAGATATCGTTATCAACAATATCTGAAGAACCACAGTCATGTCATTCTCCTCATGAGATTGTAGTAAAACCAGAAATAGTAGTGGAAACCACAACAATAACAAATGGTGCCAACAATAATACCCAAACAACCAGTAACCATATATCTCAAACTACCTCAACTCCAACTACTACTACATCTGCCACTCCAACTGAGGTATACTCCAAATCATAATGTAATACCAATGTACGGTAATACTAATAATGTTAATATAATTATTACTTATTATAGACTAGTGCTTCTGAAAGTCCTACACCTTCAACAATGAGCAGTTCAAGCAGTGGCAGTTCAAGCACTTGTTCGGTAACTGCTAATGAAAGCACCAGTTCTACAACTAAATCAACTCTACCTCCACATAAATATACTCATACTATTCCTCATCACAAATATACCACTAAAGTGATGGCTACTGCAAAGTTAAAAGTTGAAGTTCACACTCCTTTTATTGATACTAACTATTCTAACGCTAATACAAGTGTGAATTATTGTCGCTCTAACAGTCGCAACAAGAAATTATGAAATTATAACATTTAGTCGTTTATTCGTTTATTGTTCTGTTACAGTAATTGTAAATATATATATGATATCATTTTTGATGATAGAGGTCCTATCAAATCGCTATTTAAAATTAATATATAGTTTTCTATTTATTATTCATTTTGTACATATATAATAATATTTAGATGTAATATGTTTTTTATATCAATTTAATTGACCTCAAATAAACTATTTACTATTTTTCTATTACGGTATCAACTCATTTATTTCAAATCGCATATTTAAAGTAAATGTTTACATATTCCATTTGTGATCGATTACAGTAAATTATATATTGTGAATTTAGATATGAACTTTTAAAAAATAATAAAATAGTTCCTTAATATTGTTAAGATTTAATGGGAAAATTGCTTCAAATAAACAATATAATCTTATATAATGAGCGGTTTATCTTATTTTTTGAAAAATTTTCTATCTCTCTGATCAAAACTGAAAGGCTTGAAAGTCGTAATCTTCTTTACTTGCTTTACCGCTAACATAGTTGGCTCCTTAAATGTTGGCATCGGTTTAGCGCGAAATAACTTCTTTGTTTCATCTTCACTATCATTAGTCACGCGTTTTTCTCTCCAAACTTGATTTCTTTTTTCAGTGTTTAACTCAATACCAACAGCTTTGGTCGGATTTTTTACGGATTTGATTCTTGGTATTCCAGAAGCAAACTTTAAATCGAATAACTTCTTTTTGATGGGATTTGCTTTAAAGGTATAATTCTTCATTTGTTGATCAATCATTTGTTCATAACTCTGAGCGGAACACGAACGATGGCGATGTAAAGCATGCAATTTCGGGGACACAGGTCTCGTCAACGACGACACTGATGACGATCGCGACCGATCGCTGCAACTATTTTTATTAAGTGTGCGCCATCTTTCGCAGTCTCGGGGTTTATTCTCGAATTCATTAAGTAATTCGGCCATTGATTTGTATTTAGTAGCGGAAGGTTTAGCAGCGCTTAATGGCGCGCGCTTTTCACTCGACTTCAATAAACGCTTTTTCAATGGCGTATATCTTTTTATTGCCGGCTTTTTAAATATGGAATTACCGCACTTCAACGCACTTCTCTTTGCCGGAGTAACAAGTTTTACGATCTTTTCAGTCAAACGGGTTTCAATCACATACGATAATCTTCGAATCGACGAATCCTTACTAATTTGTTCGATTTCCGAACCATTTTCATTATTAGTTTCGATTTCAATTTCAGCGTTGCTCTTATTTTCGATGGCATCATCTAAAACAATAATGAATTGATTTTTAAAAAACAAAGTTATAGATTTCTATAATAGTGAACCGTTAAGTAACTATAATTAATGGATACCTGTATTAACATTATCCGTTATCAAGTAATCACTGGATTCGGCAATCGAATCGACTGGAAGTGATTGAAGCAAATCGTTGAGATTGAATGCTTTCATGCTATCATTATCATCGAATGTTGCAGAGCTTTGAGCGCTTCTCTTCAATTTGTTTCGTCTTCGCTTTTTACTGCTGGTTTGATTGCCAGTCTCTCTCAACGGTGTCATACCATTGTGTTGAAGCGAACGCATTGGCGTCACACGCAGTTTGTAAGCAGTTCTCCGTTTCTCGATTGTCAATGATTTCTTTGTCGAGTAAAACACGTCCTCTTCGTCAACATTTTCTTTATCAATAATCTGTTGTCGCGGCGTTTGATAGTTTGAATTAATAGTTAACTCCGCGTCGTTTTCGTGGTCTATAGCTATAAGTGTAATTGAATTAAAAAATCAAAACCAAATGTAAAACATATAATAAAATGGTTAAGCGCACCAAAAAACGAATCCATATTTTCACTGTGAGTCCAAGTTTCAGTTGCTGTAAAGTCACAAAATTGTGGACAAATGTAATCCCAATTAGTTTCCGTTTGATCGTTCGGTGATGTCCTAAATGTTATTTATTATCATTTAATTAACTATTAATAATTAATTGGGCATTAATTGTCTTACATTTTTGGTGAGCAATGAAGTGTATGAATGAAGTGTCAATTTATGCGATAAAGATATCAATTACAGTAATGTTGTTAACGTATATACAATAACGTTACAAAAACAATAATAAATAGCGCTTCAAATTTTAAATTTCAAAAAACCGTTTTATTATACTAGAGGTGTTCACCTAATTTTTTATTGCTTTGAATTATTTTTTCAATTTCAATGAATACTTTGCGTAAACATTGATTATTTTTGAATTAATACCATTATTAAACGTGTATTTTTTATTTGTTGCAACATTTAAATTTAATTAATAAGGAAAATTTATTTATGCACAAAGATATGCACATTTTGGAACGAGACGTTACAAATATAAAAATAGGGAACTCTAAGTCTATAAATGATAAAAAATGACAGCACCAATCCAAAAAAATTTTAAACTTTAAACATAGAAAAAATTATAGAATTTGATTATATTTTTTGATAAATATAATTGATTGAGTTACATAAAGCCCAAACTTTTTAATGATGAAGCTTAAAATATGTGACTAAATTGATAGCTCTTATATAAAACACATCTTTTAAAAAACTAAATATATGTTATAAATTAAAAATGATTTCCAAACTTAAATAAAAATTGCCCCACACTTTATATTGAGGTTTTAAGAGGCGAAAAGCAGAATCAGAACCTCGAACTTCTGGTTAAAAGTCGGTATAAGTTACTATAACTTAAAATTCCATGATGAGAACCCCTAAACCGAATTCCTTTTAACGTTAAGAACATGAGCCCTCTCCCTACCTGTGGCTCACATTTTGACTCAAGAGGTACTGACGCTTTAAACCATTATTAATAATAATGACCGAATACCAAACTTTTCAATTAACTTTTGATGCGTGCTGTTTATCAGTTATTGCCAGTGATGCACACGCTCTGCGCTCACGCTCGGCAAAAAAATGACTACGCTCGAAGCTCACTTTCATGGCACGCTCGAGGTCTGAGCGTCATCCAAGCGTCAATATCTGTGAAATTTTTTAAAAAAATGTAATTTTCATAAATACCTTAAAGTGAAAAATTTCAGAAATATAAAAACATTTTTATAAACTTTCGTATATGTTTATTCAATCAATTTTGAACTACAATTAATTATCTGTGTTGTAGCATAAATTTTTAATTAAGTTAAGGGGGGAAAAATCTTTAAATATATTTTTAATATACGCTCGGCTCTCGCTCGACCCCCAACGCTTTGCACTCGGAGATAGTCTTACGCTCGCAGCTCACGCTCAGCATCGAGCGCCATCCGCTCAAGTGTTGTGCATCACTGGTTATTGCTTATTATAAATTTAGCCTATTTTCTTCAATAAACTTTATGTACCGTAATTTTATGATTAATATGATTTTTAGTATTTAAATCGAGACTTTTAGATATACAATAACGAGTAAACAATATTTGTAAAATAGTTAATTTATATTTTAATAAAATGTGGCCACAAGTCTTTTTTAAATACAGTTTCGAGTGTTCTCGCACGAGTACCTGTTTGGCACTTTCAACACTTTTATTAAAAACATTAATTTAGCAGAAAGACCCCAAACTTTTTTTAATAATTTTTTTTATAAATTTATATTCTAGATTTTAAGATCATTAGAGGCATAGTATCAAAGTCTCTAAAATAACTCCTGATTTTATGCCACAGTTTGAATAATTTCAGAATGTCAAAACATTTATTCTATTTTGTTAGAAAGTTTGCAATAAAATGTTACATAATCCATATTTAAAAATTATTTTCAAATAAGTTGCCACACATCCCTTTCTTTTAATTTAAAGTGAAAAAATATGTCATAAGATAATAAATAATATTTAGTTAGAATGTTAATGTCATTAATATAATTTAATAACAAGGAGTATGTGTAAAAAATTAACAATCGAAATAATGTTTAAATTATTAAAAAAATAAAAGGTTAAAACATTTAAAATTGGTATTTAATGTACCGTACTATAAAAAAATATAAATTGTTGTGAAATAATGGTTAGAGCGGTGAGATGACTATATTTGCCATAATGAACGTTAAAATATTAATAAATAGAATTCATAACGAATGCTATCCAACAGACAACACTGAATCTTCGATAGCTTCGCGTAAATCGATAATTAATACTTCCACTTCTTTTGCTATTATGAAAGGTTGTTCATCATTATTAAATTTGTAGACCAAATCAAATTGATTATCCGTTTTATTTTGGTTTAATTTCTTTAATTCTTCCTCTATGTTATTAACTTTTTCCGTAGTTTTCTCGGTTACACTTATATCATAACTTCTCTTCTTTCGTCCGAGAAATACAGGCGATTGACGTATTTGCTAATTGCGGATATTTTTCATTTTTGTTAGATTCAATATTATAATTTTAAAATAGAGCGAGAATATATAAGAAACTTACTCCAAGGCAGTTTGATATAACGCAAAAAGCTTGCGCTGATGTGATATTAATGGTTAATGCGGACTGGAATTATTAAGAAATAGTAATGTGGAAAAGTATGATTGACTGCGATGTGACGAATAACTTACCGATCCTGTACATCCTAATAACTGATAATATAAACGGCATTACTCGTGTTTAAAGTTATTTAATATAAAGAAATTAATTTGATTACATTTATAATTAAATATTATAATCATAGATAACAAATTGCCCTAAAATGTCTGGAACAGACATGGGTCAGTCCAGATCTGTATTTTGCAGAAGTTTTACGATCGACTTGCAAGTTAATTATGACGTAAAAAATTTTCTTTTAAATGAAAATAAGAAAAATTAATACAAAATAGCACAACAAATAATTAAGATAATACTAGTTTTATTATCCCGTTCGCATTCGCTCACTCAATTGGTCACTTTAACCTATTTTTAAGTGTTTAAATAATTTGTGCATGTATTGTTTATTTTAATGAATCCATTTCTTGTAATTATTTAAACATGTATACTATATAAATGTTATTATGCTTATTAATTCTTATAAATGTTATTATTAGATTGTAACGCATGCGCACTCTTTGTGATGACGGATCTCATTATTTTAATATAATATGATGATATGATGTAATTTTAATTCTCAATGCTTTAACACTAGTTATGCAGCTAATGTGAACGCCCGTTAATCAAGGGATTACTATATTATGAAAAATTTGGTTTTCCTTACTGGTGCAGCCACCGTTATATAGCATATCAATAGATTGCATATATTGCTATGTTAAATGCTTAATAATGGCTGCCAACAACACTAAACTTTAAACCTAATAATACATTGAAAATAACTTATTATATATACATACTATACGCACAAATATTTAAGGCTTTTTTGGCTAATCTTACAAATTATGGATTAAGTAAATTGTATTTAATATTTTAAGTAAATACAATTATAGTAAAATAAAAATAGTTTGATAGTAAGTGAATCACTAGATGGCACTACTGTGGGTGACTGCACGAGTAAAGAAAACCAAAAATAATCAGACTACGAAATAGCAGAACTTATAATTAAGCATTTTGTCTGTCTGTCGAAACTTTTACAAAAATAACCTTCTAACGAGTTGTGTCCATTTTTAATGTTGATAATCAAATAGTTTAAAGTGCTATTTATTCAATCTCATTTAAAAGCAAATTTACTATTTTTAAGGCTCAGTCGTCAGTTCATTCTTATAATTTAAGGGAATTAAGAATAAAATTATAATTAATTTTACTATACATAGAAAAATATAACCCAAAAAAAATAAATTTCCGTATTTTAGCGATAGCCCGAGAACTTTACTTTAAAATAGTATATTAACGGAATTAGTCAAAAAAATTTGGGCTTTACATGTGTTGCACATTTTACATGCTAATTTAAACTTAATTTGTAAATTTGTTAGCAAAATTTTATTTTTATGCAGACTTTTACATAACTTTTTAAATAAAAATCATCAAATGTTTATTTCTTTATATAACACAAGATTATACATATATATAAATTTTACACACTTATTTCACAATATTTAATTAATGACTTAATTTTGATATGTATTGTAACACGCTTATCGTTAATTCTTACATATGAGCAAATGTTTGCAAAATACAGTATGTTAGTTTTGCATGGAATTTCCCTTATGAATTTCTTCCGCTTGCTATACATGCGGTGCGGGCTATGGTCGTTAAAATACATTTGTAAAATAATGTACTATAATTTAATGTGACTTATTTCTAGAGTTAGATTTTACTTTCTTTCATTTTATTTTATTATCATCTAAGTTAGAATAGAATTGGAAATATAATTTTTTACAAGAATAGAATAAGAATGCAATAGAATAGAAAATTTCAGTATTGAAGTAGATTAGAAATTAAATATTTTAAATTAATTTTATGCGAGTTTTATGCAATATTTTATTATTTTTGAATTAATTTCATAAAATAACCATAAAATCAACATAATTATAAATTTAAATTCATTAGTTAACAAAGTATTTACTTTGTTTATAGCTACACACACAGTTTACTTTAAAAGCAATTAAGTATAAAATTGATCAGAATAGAAATAAAAATTAATTTTTAATTTGTATCGTAATAGTATCAAAATTTTTTTGAGGATAGAATAAAAATAATTTTAAATAAAAAACGGGATTGGAATTGAATAGGATTTTAAACGTTGGTATCATTATGTGTTATTTAATCCATGTGTGCAGAGAAATGTTATACTTATGTCACGCCTAGTCTGGCTTAGTGCTTAACTTGTTAGGACTTTCTGGACTGGCGCACACAGCACTGGTTGGTATCTAACGATTTGGTAGCGTAGTATAACGTGTAGATTAGATACTAACGTTTAAATTCCAATTCCGTTTTTTATTTAAAATCATTTCTATTCTATCATCAATAAAATTTTCAATCTATTCCATTCTTATTCTATTCTTGTAAAAAAATATATTTTCAATTATAATCATAATCCAATACTGCTGAGCTTTCTTCAGTTCAGATACTGTTCTTACCCTATACTAGCAATCTTTGCAACACTAATGGCATCTCGGAATTTCAAGAATCAAAACTTTTCTGTCCTTTTTATTATTACTATGTATCAATAATATTCATTATCAAAATTCCTAGCGTATTCTGAGAAATTCTGGGACTGTGATAATTTGACTAATTTTTTATTAGTCATTCTTACAAGTTATATTTTATATAAGAATTTTTTGTTAATCTATGATTATAACAGATTACAAAGTAAATAAGCTTATGGTTCATTACCGTAGAATCGAAAAGATAATAATTGCATAAAACACATTGACTCTATTAAATAATACAGAATTTATTACTGTTAACGTAAATTTATTCCATCAATTTTTACTCACGTTAACCGTTGTAGGATTCGGCGAATTGTAGCAGAATCTGGTTACTAAACGTGGTATTAATCCATATTCCATAGAGTTATCCAACATTAAAACAAACACAAAGACATAAGGTATAAATAATATAAATGAGTTAAACTTTTTAATCATATTTGCGCTTCTAATCTATGGTAATAAATCAATTTTTAGATTGCTATATTAAACGAGTTTGTGAGTGAAAACAGTTTGATTTATAATTTTTGTGATGTCCTAATTTTGCATATACCCATTATTAATATTATTTAACTCATTAGTGGTCCATTCACTGGAATCGATACAATAAACTTATTGTGTTCGCATATTTAGTCAAATCTAAGCATTTCCTTAGTTTATATCAATTTTTGACAATATACAACAAATCAGAAAAAAGTTAGTCCAATGAACCTATTTAGGTCACAATAGGTTTCAATTACAATACTGAATAGATATCCAATTTTTGCATTCAATTATAAAAATTTCCTTTTAGAAAAAATTCAATATATAATTTCTAAATCATATTTCAATATCTGTTAAACAAAAATATAAACTGATGTAAGCTTAAACTGTCGGAATGAAATATAAAAGTACAAACTTTAAAACGTAAAACTTTCTAGCTATAACCATAATAAACGGTTATGTATTGGATGGATGACACGAAACTAACTGTAAGAAATTCGGACTATCAAGTATAAAAAGAAAGCATAAATATTGTATTACGGAAACGAAAATTTGTTATTCAATAATCTTAATGTACCGTACATATTAATTTTTCCTGTTTTGGAAATTAGTAAATCGAAGTATTTAATTTACCTAATTATGTATAATTAGTTCAGCGTATCGAATAGGGTATAAATAATAGCACAGTATAGAGAATTAGTTCTAATTAGCAATACAGTTAATATTTATCAAGTTATCAAAGTCTCAATTTGAATCAATAATAATATTTTGGATCAAAACTTATAATCTTAATTAAAGTTTTTAAAAACTTTTAAAACCAATTCAAATGAAGAATGTGTAAATTTTTCCCAAAAAATATTCCAATGATATTAATTTTTTTACTCTTTCTATCAAAAAATATATTATTAAAAATTTAAAGATATCTAATAAAATTATTTCAGCAAACTTTGCGCACTGCCAACAGAAGCTAGTAAAATGAATTTTAAGAAAATGAAAGAAACAACAACAAGTTATACATTTTTATTAATTTAGTTAAATTTATCAAAAATAAATCATTTATTATAATTTTATTTAATACATTTCCAAAAAAGTTTATTAATTTTCATTGAATAAATGATAAATTAATAAAAAACATGTAGTGATCCATTAGCCCAATCTAGTTCTAAACGAACTGACCTTGGCTATGTGGTTATAAGGTTTATGGTTATGTATTATTAACACCATAGCAACTCATTATACTACACAAACTTTATTATTTATGTTTTCAGTGCATTTCTATGGAAAATAAATATATTTTCTTTAATCTTAAAGAATAATATCGATTGTAAATATTTTAGAATAAGTCAATAATTATCATTTGAATACGCAATCCATGCATAAGTGTTAAGTTTAATATGTGAACATTTTAATAATTTTACTGTTGTTTGTTGCTTTTCTTAAGAACTTAATTGTTGATTAAGTATTGTTAGGCGAATATTTTTTCATCAATTTAATGTCATCGGAATCTGTTAAAGTAATTGTAAGATGTCGTCCTTTAAATCAACGAGAAAAAGATTTAAATTGTCATGTAAGTTCATTATTTTATTGAAACCATTCATGTATAGTAAAAATTTAAAAGTAAATATCGGTATATTATTTCTTTATTCTGTATATTTGAACAGAATAATTTTTCTTATATGCTTAATAGCTCCCACAGCTATATTTTTTATAAACACGGATATAAGGCCTACAAAGAAAATTTTATGATGCAGTCCTCAAGATTCACATTAAGATTGTGGATTAAAATTAATTACAGTATAAATAGTATTTTAATTAGTAATATAGAAGCTAGAAATTTCCACTTAATAAAAGTAATGAAAACTTTGACAATTTGTAACAAGTCTGCCTTTTTGTGTCCACGCGATTTTATTTTAATTAAAATATTTTGGGTCTCAAAGTATTTATAACAAATTACTTAGCTAGAAGTTACCACTTTAAAACTTAGTTTGAATTATGTTATACAGTTTTTATAAGTTTCAGCATATTATTTTAAATTTTCCATCCCATCCTACATCGAACCCTTTTTTCTGGTATATTAACCAGTATAAAATGTAATTCTTAACCTTTCTATTAAGCACAATTCAATAAAAGTTGAGTTTGTAAAATTATTTGTATTTTAATATTTTAAAAAAACTAAATCACAATTTAATTAACTTTTAAATAGTTAAAAAATTACATATTTGATCTAAAAATATATTTAAACCCAAGCTTAAATTATTTTCTCAAAGGTTGCGGTGGATATAGATCAAGGATGTGGTCAATGTTCAATAATAAATTCGAGCGAAATTTCATTGCCTCCAAAAACATTTTCATTCGATGGCGCATACTTTACAGATTCTACAACAGAGCAAATATATAATGAAATAGTTTTCCCGTTAGTAGAGGTATGCTTAAGATATAATACACTACTTATATAAATAAGTTTAAGAAACAAATTATTATAATAGCGTGATGCGCGATAAACCGTTAAAATTTATAAAATACATCCTTGACTTCAAAATCTGTAAATATTATTCCAACGTCTAATTTTTACTATAAATTTTAATTTTGACTCAGTTGACTTAAAGTTAGCGTCGATAACTTAATTTACTTATTAACAATGTTTTTTTTAATTCGTCTTTAATTCGTATTTAACTTATCAGTGATTCAATTCAAAGTCAAACGGTTAAAATGTGCATTTCGATTATTACAAGCATAATTATACTCAATAATTCACGATAACCCTATTTTTAGCTGCATTGCATACATTTAAAGCGCACACCTTTATATTGTGCTGCTTTTGTCAATTTGAGCACGTATTGGTAATTTTTTTAGTCTAATCAAGATATCACATTGCATACTAGAACGTCCAAAAATGTTAATACGGTACTTACTTGTTTGATAGCAACTGAATCCATAGTTAAAATTTCTTAATGATTAAAATCCCCGGACCATCGCTGTGATAAAATTGTCAATGCTGTTTGAAAAGATTTGTCGATAAAAAGATTATTCCATTTGAACGTGACTGTTGATACAACTGAACACATATAGATTCTTACATAAAAATACTTGGGTTTATGAAAGGGTGTCCAGGGGGCTGAACGGGTTACACATTATATGAAAATCTGAAATGATAAAATGGCACTTTTTTCCCAAAAAATCCAAAAATTGTCGCTTTAATCCGATGAGTTTGAAAAAAATCGAAGTGAGACCCCTCCAGACCTTCATAGTTAGGGCTCCCTGTTTGGAACTTCCCTGGTTTATATACAATAAAAATCTAATACAAGTTTGAAACTTTTACGGTTTAAAATAAATATTAAAACTCATCGGGAGCTCACTTTTTTATAGTTTCATCTAACGAGGGAATGTTGCCGAGTGTCTTAAGTCGAATTCGATGAAACCACTTTTATTCGATAGAGGACATTGAATTATAAATATTTGAAAAAAAAATTCGGCTGAGGGTGTAAAGGAGGGCTGTGGAGGGCCTTTAAAGTTTTGATGTCAAAAAGGGGGGTGTTTTTTCAACTGAAACTTTGAAAATTAATAACTATCGAATAGGAGGGGTTAGAGAGGTGGTGTCACTTTTAAAAATTGTATCGTAATTTAGGAAAAAGGAATCCCAAAAATTGGGGGTGTGGGTAGCCAGGAAGGGGGAGAAGTAGAAAGGGGGGCAAAAAATTTAAAAATTAATAACAATTGAACAGGTG